>VZTY01029639.1:191185-228685 GCA_013400935.1 Turnix velox | reverse complement strand
CTAAACAATTTCAAACATCTACTTTACCAACATGATCCACTGCTATCAAAAAGCATCGTCACTCACCTTATTTTTTGCTTCCTGCCATTACAGGCTTTTCATTTTCCAGACACTATGGAAAACATACAAGAACTACACACACCTCCTTTTTAGGACTTTTGCCTCAATGGTGCTTAAATACAGTCATAGTCGTATGTCACATTATTTATCCCCCTCAGTGTATCTTTTTGCATGACTTCTGAAATTAAAATTACTGTCATTTTTATAAGGAGCAAACTGCAGCTACTCTAAAAATATATGATGAACTTACACGTGAAAAGCATAAGCAGTAGGAGGACTCCTCTTAATGCAGGTATGAATAGATGTGCGTGAGAAGTAGATTTAGTGCCTGGTCCTGTTATGAACCTTATTTGTGGCTTTATGTCAAGTAACCACTATATTTTTGTACTTGTTAACTCCTGTTACTCATTGCCTTCCTAAAGTTAGCCTGAATAAGCTGGGGGAGGTAGACAGAGGTTCTTCAAAATATCTCTGCATGACAGCTTATGAAGCAGCCGGTGTTACTACATCACAGAACTCCATTTACTGAAGCTGAGGATTAATTCCATTCCAGAAGGCAATCTGAGATACAGAACAGCAGACTATTGCCAAAGATTTAAATACCAAAACTAAAAAAACTCACATGTTGCAAAATTATACTAAACCTAGACCTCATTTCCAACATATAAAAACAAAGCACATGAGTTGTACAACTGTCCACCACAGTAAGAGAATAACACAAGCAAAATTCAGAACTGAGTCCTTTCCACACTTTCTGTTAGTGATCTCTTTATACACATGACAGAACAGCCACAGCAAGAATTTTAACAAGAATGCCACAAATTTCAACTCTGGCATTCCTTCCAAGCATGCAAAAGAATCAGAGGAGCATCATGTTAAGCTTAAAATGGACCTCCACTCTTTCATGGA
The DNA here is from genome assembly GCA_013400935.1 of Turnix velox. Classification (NCBI taxonomy): domain Eukaryota; kingdom Metazoa; phylum Chordata; class Aves; order Charadriiformes; family Turnicidae; genus Turnix; species Turnix velox. Next base: position 227,716 of record VZTY01029639.1, on the reverse strand, counting down.
GAAACACGCCCATAACAAAAGAAAGAAGGTGGCTGTTCAGCCAGGAGAAGAAAACCTTATCAATACCTGAAGGGAGCCTACCAAAAGGCTGGGACTTTTTAATAGGGTCCAGGATGGCAGGACTAGGAGCAATAGATGCAAATTTTAAGAGGGGAATTTTAGGCTGGAGATAAGAACAAAGTTCTTTCCTGTGAGGGTGGTGAAACACTGGAACAGGTTGCCCATAGAGGTTGTGGATGCCCCCTCTCTTGGAGGTATTTAATGCCAGGCTGGACAAAGCACTGAGCAACCTATTCTAGTGGGAGGTGTCCCTGCCCATGATAGGGGGGTTGAAATTAGATAATCTTTAAGTTCCATTCCAACCCAAACTATTCTTTGATTCTATGAAAGACTGCTGTTATCATTCTGCCGTATTTCACACATCACAGATTGCCAGCCTAATTTAAAGTGTTCTCACCCTCGCGTGTAAAGTGTCCGAGTTTTTTTTCTATCCTTTGTTCTTTCTTATGTCACTCACATTTTGTGCCTTTTGCACATAAAGCAGCCCAGAGCATGAACCCTGCTCTTCCATATTCAAACAATTCCCATTTTGGCATCTATCCAAATGGCTAAGGCACCGATAGTATTACTGAGCCCTTCTGCAAAATTTTTCAGCTGTGGACCTAAACATCTGTAAACAAAAAATTACAAAAACAACTAGGAAAAAACCCACAATGATAACTAAAAGAGATATAATTGTAAAAATCATCTCCATTGGTCAGATGATGCAGGTACACCACACCAAGGTCATCCAACACTTAGCCATGAGCAGAGATAGCAAACGCTTCCAGCCCACTTAAGTTGCTTTTTATACAACAAAAGCTTTTCAAGAGGAAAAAAATAAATCAAGATACATAATCTCCACTACCCCCATTTAAATAAAAGTTACCAACTTTACTCATGGTCTGATTTCAACGGTGCAGTTTCACATTAGCTAGTTAAATATTTTAATTCTTGCTCTGTGGTTGGAACTCTTTAAAAGCTCTGTTTCCAAGCAGCAGGAAAATAAAGGTATGCCACATGAGTATGAGGTCCAACCAGAGAGTGAGAATTAAAATATTTAACTAGCTAACCTGATTATCTTTGTAATTTTACCTTTAGTAAATATAAAAGAATAAGTCTGATTACAATCAAAAGGTTACAAAACTAAGGTAGCTCTGTAGACAAAAATTACAAAAGCATCAAAGCGACTTCCAAGGCGAAAACACAGGAACACAAAGCTTGCTAAAGCTCAACTCACTCAGATTAGAACAAGCAGAGTAACCCCAATCATCAAACGTATCCAAAGCGATGCAATTATCCAAGCATCCTCAGAGTGTGATTCCACTATACAGAGCAAATTAAACCTGCTAATTTGATGCATACTGAAAGCATTACACACAAAGAAAATGTGAGTAAGCCTGACATAGGAAATAAAGTTCTTGGGGTTCAGCAAATGTCAGAACTAGTTATATGTAAAAAGATTACAAAATGCAGCATTACACAACTCATGAAGCTTTAACTCCTCTCCCAAATGTCTGCCTTACCCCACCTAATACGGTGAGTTTCATACTAATCAGCGCTTCTCCACTTTGTTTTTATCTTTTTATTATTAACACTGCAGCTCCATGTCTCCAAGTCAGACTGTGCTGACAAAAGTGTTGTTAATTGCCTCAAGGTTGCTTCTACAGCACCCATATCTATGGTGTCAAACTTTACAAGCACTCATCCATCTTCCCCATCTATCCATGCAATGAGAGACAAAGAAAAGAAATAAGCTTTAGTTTTGGGTTCTTCAGAGACTTTAGATTCTTACCGTATGTTTTCACTTCCAAAAATTCTGGTGCATGAGACACCATTATGCAATTTACACTGTAAGACTCCAGAATTTCTAGGTTGATGTGTGTGTAATACACAGCTGAGTGTGAAATACATCCTGCAAATAATTTGATTCCGGAGAAGGGCAAATCAAGCACAGCATTCACCTGCCTTAACTACAATATTCATACTTTTCCTGGGCTCACATAATTCACTAAGAACCTTCTAACACATGTAACACAAAGAAACAAAGGTCTCTCTGACTTACTCCAAGTTGGGCTAACCCATACAAAAAAGCAAGGTATGAGATCTATGTTGTCATTAAGTTGTCTCCAGAAGAAAAGTGGGAAAAAATGAAAGAAAAAGTAAGAAGAAAAAAACAGTAAGAAGAAGAAGTGGCTAAGTAGGCAGACCACATAATCAGATTTTGTAAAAACCACGAGATTACAGCTGAGAAATATTCAATGCTGAAGACTGAAAGGTGTTTTCACTTGACAAAAAGTAGGAATGCAAGTAACACAAGGAATTAATGGCTGGAAATAAAAGTCTTATCCAACCAAAACAATTCTACAATTCTACAAATAAGCATTAGCAATGAAATACGAATCACATTAGGTCTGTCTTACACACTGGGGTTAGAATGTGAGCAGTAGCAGCTAAACAGAAAATATGAAAGAAGGGAAGGTAGATTTGAGAAGGAAAGTAGAATTTGACTTCTTGTATTTTTCTCCTTTTGACATCCATCCCCTCATTCATTTACACAGGAACATAAAGACAAGACTGTGACCACAATACACATACCCTCAATGCGCCTTTGGGAGGTACTACAGTTTGTAAACTTATAATTATTAGTAAGGTTAACAAAAATTTTCATCAAGACATTTTGCAATACAAAGGAACAATATTAGAATCATACCTAGAAGAGAGGTCTCCTTTGCAAAGGCTGCAGCAATAGCTGGGTCCAGTGCTGGCTGTCCATCACCAGATGGAAGATCAGGACGGGTGTAGTCCCTGCTTTTATCGTTGTTGTACTTGACATTCAAATTCACCAATTTGGAAAAATCAATCCGTAGGGTACAGCAAGCATTATAAATGTTTTGACCATCTAAGGCCTAGAAAAGGGAGTCAATTTATTTTAAAAATAAGGTTACACAACTTTTTTTCCCCTCAAAACAATGACAGCATATAGGCATTTATCTATTTTGCTGTTTAGCTTAAAAGCAATTAATATTAGAACTCATTAACCTCTCTTAACATGACTCCTGGAAGCTCTATGTCACCTTCTCTTACCTAAAAACTCTCGATTCCCCAATGTGGCAAGAGACATTTTAGTTCAGCCAAACCTACAATGTAGTCTGACAAATACAGTCCTGTAAAACTTGAATCTGAACATAACACCAAATTAATCGGTCAAAGAAATAATCAAAATTCAAACAAGTACCCTGTTTACAGAAGGCAGACCTGAGGAAAAAATTTAAAATACATCAAGAATTAAACACCATATAAGACAGCTGTCTGTCTGCTAAAGCCAAATATTTACAGTGTTTCTGAATGTTTTCCTTCTCCCTTCAAGGTAGTAGGTGCCAAAACTGAAAGAGAAGCAACTTCATCTGTTAACCTAATGTAACAAATAACATTTTTTATAAAAAGTACTTCTACAACTCCATGAAATTCTCTAAAAGGTCTAACCATACATGTTTCACCCATCTTCATTGTACAACAGGCAAACTGATATACCTGGATTTTATTGCATTTGCATTTTGGGCAAAGCTTCTTTTCAACTTGGAACACTAACACCTAACTAGGAGAGAACAAAAAGATGGAAACTTCTGTCTTCTTTAGAAAGATGCTCAGTGCATCACCCAGCCCAGCATTCAACACCGCCAGGGATGGAGGGGGCATCCACAACCTCTCTAGGCAACCCCTTCCATTTCAGTGTTTCACCACCCTCACAGTAAAGAATTTCTTTCTTATACCCAGCCTAAATCTCCACTCTGCAATTTGCATCCATTACTCTTAGTCCTGCCATCCTGGACCCTATTAAAAAATCCTACCCCAACCTTTCTGTAGGCCCCCTTCAGGAATTGATAAGCCACTACGAGGTCCCTCCTGAGCCTTCTCTCCTCCAGGCTGAACAACCCCAACTCCTTCAGTCTGTCCTCATAACTACAGAAGAAAAAAAATCCAAAAGAAAATGGGAAAGGGGGAAATGCTAAACAAACAGAAACAAAATAAATCATAAACAGAGAACCTGATTCACTGTCCTTTGCCAGCAAGAGGAAGGTCAGACAAGCAAAGCAAACAGACCTTCAATTTCTCTTGCCTAATGAGACTGGACTGAAATGTACCTCTTCCAGACTAAGTCCTGCTCAGCTGGCTTGTTTACATATGCAACACACTTTCTAACACATTCAAGTTCTTGTAGGAATTCCTGTTTGGAGCTAAGCACTGCCCTAATCTGGCTTGTCTGCTCTGTATGGTATGAACATTGTTATTTTCATAGTTAAGCATCTGGAAACAGAACATCCTGCAGACACTTCCTTGCTATGTCTGAGCCAGCAAGGTTGTCCCTTATGAACAAGCACATTATCACAGCTGACATCTCCAGGGTTCATGAAATCACTTCAAAGAAATGCCACTATTAGCAGTCCATGAGCAAGAATGAGACAGTGAGTTGTATCAGAATTTGCAGGTAATAGGAAAATAATTCTTCATAAGTACAGAAACTTTACAATCTAGACATCATCTCAACAAAGATTGAGCAATAAATTCCTGTACTCCAAACTTGGCTCAAATAATTCTTTACACACTGTTGCCAAAGCAAAATCTACTCTCCTGAATTTCAGAATATAAGCTGAGGATTAATTCTGTATTACTGAGGTGGAGGTGAGCATCACCATTACAGAATAGTGAAGTGTCTAGCTTTTCTATACATAGTAATAACACAGACTTACAAACACCTAATGCTAGTATTTGGTAAGGAACCTCACTTGAACACTTCCACAGCATAAGTTCCAAAATATTAGAGCTGGCTGGAAAGAAGCCAGCATTCCTAGACAGCTACTACCGTAGAAATATTCGAAATGCTTAGAAATGGTGTTAGCAATCACAGTTATATTTGCAGGGAATCAAAATCTGCCCATATCTCAAAGCAACATCTCTCACTGAAGGCAAGAATAATTAAGCAAGGCCTAACAAAGAACACAGCAGAAAAAGCCTGGGAAGCTGCAAGGATCCGTAACAGAGAGCTATGACTGCCTGTCACAGACAGTAAAAATGACCATAAAGGGAGTATCAACAAAATGGAGGTCTGCACAGATGCTCTTGTTCCACTAAATCTTCTGATAATATACATAAGACTCTAAGTCAAAAGATTTATCCCTTGATGTCATATTTTGCAGTTTAAAAGCAGCATTGACATTCCTTGCTAAAAAAATAACCTTCCTAACACAAATCAAGACTGAATTATACCATTTTGCAAACATTTTAGTATCCAACTGTTCAGCAAATATTTCAAATATGAAAACTACAGATGACTACAGTCAAATTCTGCAGCAATGGTAGGTTATAGATCTAGCTTATGTATTACGATTTTAAACTTATTTTAAACTTAAAGGTGCATCTCTCTCTACTCTGAGATATTATCTAATATTTATTATTCATCTCTGAAAAGAATCTGTAATTTAAATTGTACTCCAAATGTAAAAATATTTCCAGATTGCTTTTCAGGAATAGATTACCTTAAAGTAGATCATCATAAATCAAGTTTCAAAACTTTCTGCCTTTGGATAACTTTATTTTTCTTAATGAAAAGTCATGCTCTGCTTTTTGAAAACACACCCCTTGTAATTTGTGTTTCCCTGTCTTGAGCATCTCACACACCGTTCGATCAGTACCCTGTATATCATATGGTGATGTGGAAAAAAATTAACATCCTCATTCATTTAACGAAGGTCTTTATTTTTATATAGTCATAATTTTTTACAACACAAAACTAGACCTATTCGTCTCCTTTTCTCTACAAAAGAGACTCATTATGGACTTAGTCTCAAGTGCAAGCTTTTCACTTTTTCTTCAGGTTCTCAAGTGTTTTGGAATCTATAGGCAGTAAGCATTTCCTACACTACAAAGTAACATTAAATCAGCACATCAATTTCAATCAATCTTCCAAACCCCAGACTAGATGTGAACATTCAAAATATAAATTCAATCCATTCACCTCTCAGAAAAAAAAAAAAGAAGAAAGAATTAGAAAAAAAAAATCTAGCCTCGCCCTTTGGTTCAACTTGCCTAATGGCACAGATGTAATCATATCCCATTAAATTAACTCAAAACATCTGGTCTAGATGACATGCTGTTGGTCTTAAGTCAGAATTTATCCTTAGGCTTTCTCCTGCTATAAAAAAAACAGTAACCTGCTTTTGTCTCTCCTACTCAAGGCAGAAGGAGTTTCATGTAAAACAGAAGTAAGGTCCCGCTCTCATCTCTCTAGGCTGCAAAGATTCTTCACTGTTTGGTCCCATGAATGAGACTGTCCTCTCTCTTCTGGGCATTTATGGTTATAATAAAGTTTAGACATTTTTATTTAGCATAGTGTAATTAAGTAACTTCAAAAGCCTATATCCAATCCAAAAATTACACCTCAGCTGTGATGCTTAGAAGGTATCTCCATCAATAATCAAATGAGACGATTAAATTTGCTGCTTGCAGTGAATTAATTATGCATCAACACATCCTACATTTCACTTCCAGTTGACATTTTCACCATTGCAGTCCTGCGTATTATCACTGTGTGGTCTTACTAGAATACTTGTTCATAATTACAGATCTGTACAATTCTTTAGACACAGCACCCTTAAACACAGATTTTACGCATATATGTACAGTATTTAGTAACTCCCAGTTACTTTTTTATTTCAAAAGTTTCCCACAAGCAGTGAAGAACAATGACACATTATTATGGTCAGTACTCAGTTACAGTAACATTTTACAATTTTTTTGAGAAAAGAGAAAACTATACTTACTAGTTTTGCTTGCTGGGCATTTACTGGATCACCATACTGCAGTAAAGCTTGAAACTGGTTATTCTTTGTGAATGTGATTATCTTCAATACAGCACCAAATTTAGAGAATATCTGCCAAAAACATTGTAAGAAGTTTTACACACAGGTTCCTCCCAATAATAGCTCAAATTAAAATGAAATTTCACTTACCTGATGAAGAACATCCAGGGTTACTGGGTAGTACATATTATCAATAATTATTCTAAGTACTGGACTCTGAGCTGGAGTCACTGCACTCTCACTAACAGTGGTCCCACTAATGGGAGCATTTGTTGCCTGCACAGCTGTCACTGCCTGAAGAACAGCTTGGGCCCGCTTAAAAAAAAGAAAGAAAAACACACAAAACAACAAATTTTAAAATATTTCAATGCAATAGCCAGAAATTAATGAGCAATATCAATACAGTTAACCTCAGCAACATAAAATATTTGAAAGTTGAAGCTAGAGACATAACATAATGGAAGTGCAACGCAATCTGACTCTGCGTGAAAGGACAATAAAAATGAAAACATTAATCCTAATGTCACAAGAAGGTGGGATTTCAAACAACACTGATATCAATCTTCCTTAGTAGCAAGCTTATCGTTCTACTAGTAAGGATAAAAAGTGAGGATTTTGTAGTTTTCAAAACTCTTCTAGACTTTTTCCCTTTCCTTTATAAAAGGAAAAAAAAAATCCCAAATCAACCAACAAAAAAAGCTCAGGTCTACAGAAGTCAGAGGTTGTTCTACAATTAACATTTCACTGTCATTTTAGTCATGTAGTAGGATCTGATAGAAGGGATAACAAACTAACACTTCCAAACTTCTCCTTTTTAACATAACAATACAGAAGACTGAAGAATATCAGAAAGTGGTATCCACAGAGAGGTAAACAAACTCATGTCTGATATCCATCCTCTCTCATAAAAAGAAAAACAAAATCCTCCGTGTGTGTGTGGGTTTAGTAATGCAAAGGTAACATGATGGCAGCACAAGAACACACACCTCTGTAACTACTATCACTGCCAAAACTGACAGTATCAGAAAGATATCTTTTTCCAAGAAAGAAAAAGTGCAGGAAAAAGGGTTTCCATTTAATACTTTCATTACAGTAACCTTATGAAACAAAATGATACAGAACAGAAAGACAAGTGAGCATGCCAGGTAAAAATAATAATGAGCATATTAATGCATTCTGCATATTTTAAAAGGCAGTACAACTATTACATGATTTCACATCTCACAACTTACATGATACTCCTCATACTGAAACGTATCAATGAGTAAAGAAAGTGGGGGGAAAAAAAAAAGACCTGGTGAACACTAGTGGGGAGAAAATTCACCTCTATGTTCAACATTAGGCACTGCAACCCTGTAAAAACATCTTTTTGACAATAAAACATTCTTTTTTTCCCTAATGTATGAAATACACATCTCTCCAGCTGCAAAAATATTTAGCAGAGTTGCATAATCACTTGCTACTGCTTCCTACTGCATAGCAGCAGCAGCGTGTGTCACTTACTTAAAGCTCACTCCATAAAGTGACTGGAGAGGTTTAGACTGTGTATCTCAGAGAACCAAAACTTGTGAAGTAATTTTTAACTTAAGAATCTTGCTACTGCTATACACCTATGCTTAGAAATCATATTTAACTCAAATAAATTCAATATGAAGACATGAAGGAATATACGACTTAACACTGGCAAATAAGAATTACAAACTACTAGGACTATTAAGAGTTTTGTAAAACAAGCTCAAAATAACATACAGTTTCCAAATACACACAGCCACTTATATAGACATTTGAATAATACATAGAGCTTTTTCCTTATTTTTGCAAAATTGAAATAAATTTTAAAAGATCTGCTACACTTTCCAGGAAATGCATAATTTACTTATTTCTAAATGTTGGTGTAAAAGGAGTAAAGCCATGCATTTGTGACAGGCTGATGATCAAAGAGAGCTACAGATAGAGGTCACTCTGTTGACAATTCTTGAGTCCAGATACTGCATGAAAAATGTAAGGTGTGTTTGTTTTAAATCTGATTTGAATGCTCCTCTCACAGTGTTTTGATGTCTCACAGGAATAAGATTTTCATACAAATATAAAGCTGAGATGAAAACCTAGATGGCCCCTCTTAAACCTGTTTATTTAAAGCCAAGTCATTTTGAGTAAATAACTGAAAACAATCTTGGAAGCTACTATTATTGAGAAACTCAGAGTAGCAGAGCTTAATGGAACTCCTCCTACTCTCATTATTTCCAAGGCCTTGGCTGTTTAAAGGACTCCTTGGTTAAATGAATTTTATTTCCTCTCTTTGTAACTATTATACTTGCACCTTTTCCCCATTTTTCATCCTATCTCTCCAGTTACACATACCAACAACTTGACTTCTTTCTGCTTGAATATGCAGAAAAAAGACAATTTCTAAGGGAATTAGGATAGATGGAAAAGCTTTGAAATATAAATTTAAGTTCTGAATATAAAAAAAAGGAAGAAACTAATCAAAATTGCAGTACTGAACCATCTTCATTTTCCCATACAGAAAGGGTCCACCACACTATTTTGTATTTTATAGAATGCCTCACAAAACAATAGTTACAGAAAACTTATGCCAAGTACTTATTTGTATTATTTCAGTCTAAATTAGAGATCCAGAATACTAGGAATATGTTAAATTTAAGCATTAATATGTTTCAGCATTAAAGCTGCTGAAATATCAGTGTATCTGGTAATTTGAAAAGCTGGACATGTGAAGTACAAAACCATCTAACCACAGAAACCAGGTGACAATATAAGAAAGCTCCTTAAGGGAGTATGTCCACATGCACTGTGGGCAGGCAGAACTTATCCTCTTACTTTTCAAAAGCAAATGAAGGTATCTATTTTTTTCCTTGCCACTGACATTGGTGGAGGAGGAATGCTAATTTTTTAAAAGCACTTTTATCAGACAAACTATCAAAAGATCCTATGGAACTAGAATGTGGATGGTTGGACTCGATTTGAAAGGTCCCTTCCATCCAGATAATGACGATCTTATTTTAGAAAAATCAACAGGAAAAGACAACACTATACTTGATTTAAATCAAGATGTCTTTCAACAAATTAACCTGAAATTGCTTTTAAAGGTAACAGCTACCATTTTAATATTTGCACACCTTATCTAAGACAAGACATGAATAACAGAAAACATAGCTTGTTACTCACACTGACTTGTGTAACAACCTGTAAAAAATTAATGTTGAAGTGATCATCTGACTTCCTCATGCTCCCACCATATTACTTTTACTGATTAAGGCAAATAATGGTTTTAAGTATCTTCTCAGAGTCAGGAAGATGATGAAGATGATGGATGATTGGAGCATTGCCCTTACAAGGAAAGGCTGAGGGAGCTAGGTCTCTTTAGCTTGGAGAAGAGGAGACAGTGGGGTGACCTCATTAATATCTATAAATGTGGGAGATATATTAATATCTATGAATATCTATGTTAGGAAGATGAAGTCAGGCTTTTCTCAGTGACCTTCAATGAAAGGACATGGGGCAATAGGTGCAAGCTAGAACATAGGAGGTTTCACAGAAATCCAAGAAAACTTTGTCAGGGTGAGGGTGTGAGAACAGTGGCAAAGGGCTGCCCAGAGAGGGTTTGGGGTCTCCTTCCCTGGAGACATTCAAACCCCACCTGGACACCTTCTTCCTGAGTGACCTGATCTGGGTGTTGCTGCTTTGGCAGGGGGATGGGACTGGATGATCTCTCCAGGTCCCTTTCAATCCCCAACATTCTGTGATTATGTATACTTCTCTGTACAGTAAACATGAACGTTTATCTCCTCTAGGAAGAGAAGATCACATATAAGCTAAGGTTCCCAGTGCTATCATTGCAACGAAAGCACTGAAATGTAGGCACTAATATACCACGAGGGACACTGAAACTGACGTTAGAGTCCCACTGTCAGAAACAGGAATTTAGTAGAGTTTTTTCATCCTATAGGTTCTAAGACAAAAGGTTTTTATGTTCTGGAAACATTAAGAAAAATGCATCTCAATTGAAAAAGAAAAATCCCACTAAATGTCATAAAATGGAATGATTATACGTCAGACAACACTAGCATTAGAATATGGACAACTAACTAACTTAAACATAGATTACGAGGCAAAAATCCATGTCATGCCTCATTTTCTATTGCTTGGACTCGTAATGCTACATAAAGGTAAATATACCTGGTTAAGTGTGTTATCAGTCTTTAGTTCTTTGTGATTCGAATACTGGATATAGATGGGTTGATTACGAAGATGAGGTGTCACAGCAGAGTAGTAATTAATCATTGTGACAGCTGTTTCTTCTGTGGCAAGTTCCAAAAACGCCTGTAATTAAATAGTTAATTTTCAGTACTTGGTGCAGATAATCTTTATATTATTAACATATAAAGACAGCTTAAAAAAACATTTAAAGGATTTGATCACATTTTAACAAGCATCAGTCCTCAAATTATGTGATCTTCTACTTCAACTTTAATAGTTCATCTGTGATTATGCAAGACTTACTACTTATCATACAACTACCTTTTTGCTTTATGTAGCTGTCAACTGTCTCCTATTCCACAAAAATGTTTACTGAAAGACAGCATAACTTTATAGAAAAACTAAGGGAACAAAAGGCTTTTGAGTTATTTCAACAGCATTTTAAGAGCACATTTTGAAATTAGACAGCAAACATACTAAGAAATGGAAAGCAACAAATTACCTGGTTTTTTCCTTTCAGCATCAGGATGTTGGTGACCTTACCAAAAGGCAAACCTAAAGCAATAACTTCTGTTTCTGTCACTTCCCCAGGCAATTTCCTGATATGAAGAACACGAGAAGGAGTCCCATCCATTTTATCGTCACCTTTGAACTTCTTGTTGTCATTACCATTGGCTGAAAGATATATTGAGATTGTATTTGAGGAGTTTTCTGGTATTACTAGTGCTTAATTTAAAAAAAAAATTAAAAAACAATTTTTAAGTTTGATCTAAATACAATTAAGGTTCAAAACAAATTGGAAAGAGACAAATGTTAGGTAGCTTCATGAAAGGTAGACAAAGAGTCCAGCCTAATTCAATAGCTCCCTGTACTCTTTGTACGCTTTTACTCTTTGTAAAAAAGACAAAACCCAAGGCAAATACTTTTCATCTCACCTTCAGTGAAGTAATACTACGTGATAATAGTAATCATGATTCATAAGGGATCACATAAGAACTCAAATGGACATTAAAAAATTATATATGTTAGCTAGAACTTTTTTTGAAAGGAGAAAAATTGTGGTAATTAGCAGAAGAGTTCCTACAGGAAAGCTTTAAGGATTGTTTGCACTGAAGAACCAGACACAAGAAATAAAGAACAAGACAGAAGCACTGTTAATGCCGAAAAGGAACACAATGGAGAAAGTGGATGAAAACAGAGGACTGACACCATGTATAGATGAAATCCAGAATCGCTAAATCTAAGGAGCATTTACAATAAAGTCATTTATGAACTACTGGCTAATTCAAAGAAGTGGAATAACCTATTAAAAAATACGATGCAGCCACCATGGTGTGGGGACTGCTGGGAAGACAAGTCAGACAAGATTTTAAAAACAGAAGTAGGGAAGTATCCCTACTTCCCCATCACTATGTAAAACACCAGAGAGGCACTATTCTGAGTACTGTCCAAAATTCTTGTACAGATTCCCAACAAAATTCTAGCTTGAGTTTCTATCACTTGAACACATGTGATAAGGAGTTAGCCAGCTCAATGGAAGAAGTCTTGGTTTGGAAAGAAAAGCACAAAAAACCCATGGAAAAGTTGATTTTGGTTAAAAGGTAAGTCAACCACTGTGTACAAATATGTCAGTGGAATAAACACCAGAAAGAGTCATGAGCTTAAGAACAGCATTGTCTTAAGATCCATGGATATTAATGAATTAGTGCTGGAAAACAGAATATCTAGACAGCAACTGCTCAGATTTTCTTTTTTTCTACTTCTAGCTATAGCATGTGCAAGTCAATTTGTGACCTATTCAATCTGATTTTGTGCTAGCAGTTCAACAGCTACTTCTACTTCCAAAAAACACATACATTTTGACAAGTAGAAAAATATTATTAGCATTCAAAAGTGTTTAGAAAAACAACTATGAACAACACTACTTTTATTTACTCACTAAAGAAAGTAGAAAGGAGGAATGGGGAAATCAGTAGGAAGCATTTATATACATCAAATCCTCCAAAAGCCTTTTCCTCACAAGAAAGTTGATGACTGCAATTTCCAGAGGGAAGGGAATAAAGTCCTCAACTATCACTGAGCTGTAACTACAGAATACGATTCTGAATTTGTTCCAGGAAAATTATTTGCACATAATCCCCACATAAACATATTCTATTTCTCTTTCCAACTTGAGCACAGAAAGTTTTGCTAATAGAGAGCCTAAATCTTCACTGAGAATTCAAGTCCTTTACTCACTTTGCCTAAGCCAAGACAATTTGCTCAAGATTAAAATCACTAAACTAAATGGATTCTCATTTTCACCAATTCAGAACAGACATTCCAGATTTGGATTTGAAAAGCCAAACCAAGTATGACATTTAACTACCTTTTCAATGTTATCAAGAAAACTCACAAACTCTCTGACCAAACTTAGGAACTTATGTTTACTCTTCAAAGTGGTCACTACTCCTTTTACTACACAAATTGACAGGAAAAGGGTAAGCCTATATATAAGAAACCTGGAGAAAGATCTAATAGCTAAACTTCAGCTATTATCTTTAGATATAGCTAAATCAAAAATTCAAGACACTCTCTTAATTAAAAATAGGATGCCTTACAAACAGATCATCTCTTAATAAAAAAAAAATAAATTTCAGAACCAAGCTTTTTATCAAGTTCTTCCACTACAGAACTACATACCGCAGCAGAGAAAACAACCAAAACCTCACATCAGAACTGGGTGTTATTCTGGAAAACGAGGTTAGAGTGGGCTTCCAGGTATCAGATTTCATCTGTTCAAAATTACACAGCATAGCACTTTATCCTCAAAGTGACAGTCATAAAAAGTTTATAAAGACACACTTTCATTTACAACACTGTAACGTTTAACACGCCTTAGAGAATATTTCAAACAAGACACTACTAGCCAACTCATAAAGAATAAAAGAATGACTGTGATTCTGAAACTGGATTTCCAGTGCCTTTCACACTGATGCTTTCTAAGTTTAATTCATTAAAAGTTTCCAAAAAATCAAATATAAAAACTTAATGAGAAAGAGTTTTTCAACAAAAAGAATGGCTGAAACTGAAAAGAAACCTGTTCTTCATTACATCACCAGAAAAGAACATAACATGAATGCTGAGATCAACACCTAAGAGTTGCTCCATCTTTTATGTGGCTTTCAACATAGAACTTTGACAGATTAACTTCTCCAAAATGAAAAATCCTAGAATTTTTATTATTCTTCAAACTAAACCTTGTATTAGGATTAGTCTTTAAGAATTCCATTTCTACTAGTGAATAATGCATTTGACCAGTATATAATCACTCATCTGTGTATCTGTAAAGAAGTAACTATCTTATTACCCAAATTAATTCATTACTAGCATTTCTACCTCATGCTTGCATTTGAAGAGTTTTTCAACTTTTGCTGCAGCTCAATTTAAAGAACAAGTTTAAAAGAAATATTTTGTTGTGGTTTATATATGTATATACATAAAATGTATACATACACCTATCTCTTTTCCAAAACAGCAATTAACAGCTTTACCTTTACTCAGGTATACAATTCTCTTTTTTTCTAAACTAACAAATGAAGCATCTACCAAACTAGACTTCAGTTTCATTTACTGCAAAACAGGACTACACTGAGAAATGCCTGATTTAAAAAAAAAAATATATATAAATACATTAATATAATATACACAAAAACATAGCGAATTATCCACTAAAAAATGTATAACAATGAGAAAAATAGAGGGAGGGGACAGATGGACAGGGGGACAGGCAACAAGCATTGTCTTGCTGTAAAAATGGAGCATATGAAGTTGAACAGGCAACCCAATTATCCTTCTCTGCATACATGAGAAAGATAAGATTGCAGAAAATCTGGGGAGGTGACAAGGAGACGGTAACAAGGGAAACTTTAAAAAGCAATTAACTACAGCTAAGGAACTTCTATTAAACTGGAAACTTCTTGGCAAGAAGCTATTTTATCTGGAAGTTTGGTTTTCATCAGATTTGAAAAAGTCCAATCAATTCAAATTTGTTGCTGCTAGCAGTTTAACAAATAAAAAGAAGCACTGATGAAGGTACAATATATACACTAGAGAGGAAAAAAAATTTTAAAAGTTACTATGAGAACACCATGACTAAAAGTTACAGCCTTGAACCGTTTTTAATAAAAAATTTAAACCCCAGAAAACCCAACAGAATTCTAACTCTAAATATTATATTCAGTTCAAACTGCCAAAAATAGTTCAGTAACAGTGACTGCACTGATATAAGACCTCTTTGGCTCTTCATGAAGGTGAAAAATAATTTTCCATCTGACATCAGTTGTCTCCTTCTAAGCAAAACCTCATCTCTACAAATGGCATTCCAAGAATTATTCTCCCATCTAAACAGGATTCTCCAGTCTAAACACAAATGACACATTCGCCACTTCGCTGTTGCACTGAGTTCCTTCAAATTATGATTAATCAAGTTGTTGAATTTAAATCTTGAAGAGTTGGCAAAGCACTTAATTGGCAATTATCTACATAACCTGGGTCACTAGCATTTTTAGTTAAAAAGTTCTGTTTTAACAGAGAAACGGAAGACTGACAAAGATAATGAAGTGCCACATACTCAAGGCATACTCTCCATTGGTAGCATTCAATCGTTCCAGCCATGATGATTCAGAACTCCTGTGTGGTTTTTGAAGAAAAACTGATCTTAAAAAGTTCAGTGCAACTCCCAGCAGTGAACAACTTGCTTCCTGCTGCCTACTACTTTTGAAAAACTATTTTCATAAGATTTCCTGCAGAGTTTTTCCTCTGTAGACAATTTTCTTATTTTTTGAGAAATATAAAAATACCATCTTAAGTATTCAGAGACAAAAAAAACAAACAACCAAAACACAAATTACCTTATGAGCATACATAAGGACTTTACTTCAGCTGAGTGATTTTCTTTCAGAATAATCCTCCTTCAAGTTCACAAACTCCTAGTACAGAAATGCATCTATGTGGCTACAGGCAAAGATTCTGCACGCTATAAAAAGTTGCTTTACCTATCATTTCCAGGAAAGATGGCTAAAAAATGCTAAAACATTATCACAGGATGTTGATTTATAAATCCCTGTATATTTGCAGTAGTGAAACAGCTGATAAATAAAAATCCTCTCTGCAGGGGTCACTCTGTTTCACAACTGCCAGTAAATGCCAACAACCAAGTATAAAGAAACATATATCAAATCCTCAGGCTTTCCTTAAACAACTATTTCATTCTCCAGTAAAGTTAATACATTACAACAAGAAGCCTACCAAAAGTATTATTAAGTGTTCCCATTAGTTTCAGTAAATGTATGAAATTTGATGTTATCAACAGGTGGAACAAAGGATAAAAATACACACAGGAAATATCTAACCATGAGCAAGATAATGGAATTAGGAAGACACCTAAACTTACAATTCTGGATTGTGATCAGGGAAAAAGATTAAATATTGCACTGGCTACAATGGCTGAACACAATCACCTGCAAAAAACAACCAGCTAAGGAAACCTCACACCACCACAAATCAGGAGGTTTTAACAGAGACCACTGTGGTGTTGTTTCTCAGGTTCTTTCCTTAATATTTTTTGTCAGTATATAAATAGAATGCAGGTTAGGAGAACTTGGGTATGATCCACTGACAAAATTCCACAAGTGCCAACAAGTTCCCAAAACGAAAAGCCCCCTATCCTTTCTTTTAATACAGATATCTTCCAAAGTTTCACCTAAAGATAAAATCTGGAATTCTAAAATTTTTAAGAGAAAGAACAAAAAAGTTCTCTGAAGTCTGCTTTTCTCAACCTTAATTTGAAAGGTTCAGGGTTAATTATGCTTGTTTGGTTGGTAGGGTTGGGGGAAGAAATGCATTCAGCAAAATTTTTAAGTACTTCATACAACATGATCTTTGCCTTGCTAGGCCAGCACTACATTGAGAAAGTCCGACTACTGGAACTAAAGCAATAAGTAGAATTTTTACCATGGGCATAGATCACACTTGAAGGAAAATCCTGATCCATCAAAAACACAACTACCTTATAGTATGAAGAATATATCCTACCAGGAATTAGAGCTTAAATAAAGATGATCAAGCAATTAAACTACAGTTTTTAGCAATGGATATGCACTGATAAATCTGCTCAGACTACACCTCATTTCAAAACCCACTGAGCAACTTACAATGAACTTATAACAGGGTACAGTGGCTGTTCAATGTGGCACAATCTGAAACTAATGCATCTTGCTTTGATCCTTACAGACTGTAGAACTACCACAACTAGAGTTAAGTGCTACTGAAATAGAACAAAAATTAATTACCATGACACAGTGATGCAGACAGAAATTAACTAAATTAATAATAATGTCCACATATTATTCCTCACATACCAAAGGGTTTGGTTTTTTGAGTGGTTTGGTTGTGGGTTTTTTTAGTTTCCTAATTTACATAAACATATCTTGTTCAGGCATTCAGAGCATTGAAATCTAGTTATCCACATTCACATGCCCATGTAGATATGTAGAAAAATTAAATACTATTAATAAATGGTTATACCTTCAAATCATGTGCTGCACTTCTTCAAATATTTCCAATTACTATTAATTGTAATCAATTTGTAAACTTCAGAAGTAAATTACCTATGTTTAGGCATCATTAATGTTAAGTAATAACCAATTTTACTTAATGTGCCATCAAAAACAGCACATCTATGTTTATTCCCCAAGTTAAACACCACACTTGAAATATTATTAGCTTCTATGCCTCAGTGCTAAGTATTCAGTTAGTACAATGAATTACCTAGTAAAGACACTGTTAACATTCTCTGCTAATGAAGTAAAAACAAGACCAAGATTAATTGTACCATTTAAAGCTCCAGGAGTTTGGTGAGCTCAATTGCAAAATTATTTTGGAAATGTTTTTCTCGATTGAACTTAAAAAACAAAAATGTGAACACTGAAGTTGCTTGCAGCTATAGTAAAAATCTGGTAATTCTCCTTCAATCCTTTGTCACTGACAAGTCAGTTTAAAACTTCCAACATCTTTATAGCTACAGCCTTTTAAAATTTTCAATTTGTTGTGTGGATTTCAGCAATAAAGCTCTTCAGATGCTCTCTGAGCATCTTCATGCATATAGCTGTTCCTAAAATAGTTAATCAGTCCTTCACCTGAAAAAGAAAAAAGCCTCACAAGAAGTTCAGCACAAGTGAAGTCATCACTGAGGAAATTACTTCTCTAGTTCTTAACAGGACTTCTTTTCTTAGATTTAAAAACTGCCTAAGAAGCAACTATGGTTATGTATTTACTGAACAAAGGAAAAGGGCATTTACATACAACTATTTACAGTGTGCACAACTACAGTATTTAAACACAGGGCCAAAAAGATTTCTTAAATATCCTGGCTTCAGGATATTCAGTTCTGGTTTCTCAGAATCCTCCTACCAAACTACATTTTACTGTGCCTAAATGGCCTTTTTAATCATAGTCTGCTGTACATCAGTGTGAAAAAAGATTAATTCACTGTTCTTTATGAGAGAGTTATGTTCTCCAAAGAGACTAGAAGTAATGTTAGGATAGGAAATAAAAATGGACTTCTTCAGAAACGCTGATGAAAATGCCAGTAGTAGGTTCAAGCAGCAGAGCAAGGCTGTGGCTCTGACAACACAACCTCAACACGTCAATTGCAGCTGGCATTAAAATGCCAGAAACTAAAAAATCTAACATCAAAAATTAAAGCTTCTTAAAAAAGCTTCAATACTTGCTGGCATGAAACCTTAGAAACTGTCTTTACTTGCAACAAATTCTGACCTTTTAGGTGGGATTCTTCCCTCATTGCTCACAGAATGATGTTCTGCCATAATGTTCATAAACTGGTTCAGGCAAAAATACCTTGTACATTTAAACAAAAGTGCTCATCTAAACTGAAAAGAACAACAACCAAATTACACACGAACCAGGAGATACACGGGTTCAGAACTAAGCAGTTAAATAACTCAAGCAGAAATCTTTTGATACAGTCTTAAAGGTGAATACTGATGATAAATCTGTTCAGAAAAGGCTCAAGATTAGACCTTACGTTTTGAGCAACGTCTTTTGGACACCAATCCGATGTGCAAGCATTTTCCTTAATTACATTTTATTTATCACATTACCAGTGGTTTAAATAATCTTAGAGGAATGCAAGCCAAATATCTGCCCAGCAGTTTTCCAAGTTCATTTCACACAAGGATAAAGAGGTGTTCATAGGTAAGACTCCTGGAAAGCAAGAAAACGTGCACATCTTCCACGCCTACCTCTGATTAGGAATGAGAGCAAAAACATGGAAGTCCTAGAGCATTCTAACAGAATGTCACCAGAATAACAAAAAAAAAAAGCCTAATGGAACTGTCACCATAATAAACTGGTAGGATGATAACTCTTAAAAATTTCATCTTATAGAATTATAGAATGGTTTGGGCTTGAAGGATGGGGTTGGATGACCTTAAAGATCATCTAGTTCCAACCTCCCTGCCATGGGCAGTGACACCTCCCACTACACCAGACTGATCAGTGCCTCATCCAGCCTGGCCTTGAACACTTCCAGGGAAGGGGCATCCACAGCTTCTCTGGGCAATCTTCATTTTACCTCTAATGATACAGCCGCCAGGTTCTACCCAACCTACCCATTTCCATTAAAAGATCACACATTTGTCAACTTAGACAATTTGGTTTAGGTATGTCTATAGCAAAGATTTATGAAGAAATTACAGTCATTCACAAGTTTTTGCTGTAAGTTACAGGTTTGCAAAGTCTCTTACTGACCGCTTGAATCTGTATACTGTCACCAATAAGTCTTACAGGGGCCAACTGCCTCTTTCTTCTGTTCATCTAGTCACCCATTTGGGATCAGATTTTGAAAGTACCAAGTTCTCCGAAAAACAATGTTCAAGTCTCATAAAATCATGACACTTCCAAACTCTAAGAACAGAAGGGGAATATTAAGATTTTTTTAAGAGTTACAGAGGAGGTTGATTGCTGCAATGTGTCTCCTCCACAAAACCTTACACAATTATTAGGGATTTTCTTAAAATTTGAAGATTCATCACTACCATCCCTTGACCACAGCAAAAAAAAAAACCCTGTTCACGGGAGTTTTAAATTCTTCTAAAAGACACATTACAGTGCAACACATTGCAGGTGAAGCTGCTCTGGCAGAGGGGTTGAACTGGATGTCCAGAGGTACCCTCCAACCCCTACACTTCTGTGATTCTGTGTAAATAGAGAAGTTACAACAGAACTGAAGCAAAAGGAAGACACAGTTATGGGCACAAAGAAAACTTGACTTCAGGGGCATCGTACAGAAAACATACGGGTTTCCAATTCACTTCCAGTCACCTCTCAGTCTACAACCTGAACTTGTAAACTGTGCAAGTCTGGAGAAAGTACTTCCAGGTTCACGATAAACAAGTGAGTTATGGGAGGATATATTCAGAAATAGCAGTGAACTATGGGTTTAGCCTACTCTACATGGATTTTTTTATGCTGCTTAACAAAGACGAGCAGACAGAAATTTGAACTCACTCTCAAGAAACTGCTTAAAAACATAATTAAGATGAAAAGTTTTATAATAGGCAAC
Organism: Turnix velox; assembly: GCA_013400935.1. Lineage (NCBI taxonomy): Eukaryota > Metazoa > Chordata > Aves > Charadriiformes > Turnicidae > Turnix > Turnix velox. The sequence goes on along the minus strand of VZTY01029639.1, from coordinate 206,971 downwards.
CAATACTACAGGATACAGGCAACTACTTAGAGTTCACTACTGTTCTGTTAATGAGACTTCTGAGAAGTCACTCATGGTTTTGGATGCCTAGAGATCTATCAAGAGGTCTTACTTGCACAAAACAATTAATTTGTAAACTCACTCACAAATGCTCATTCCTCAGTAGCAAAACAAAGTAAAAGAGAGGCACCCTCCCTAAATTATCTTAAAAAGGAATGAAACAAAATCAAGGTGGGCAGGAAAATCTGTACTTGCTAAATACACTAAACCCCCAAGTCCACATAATGAAATCATAACACTCTTATTTTAAGAATTTTTTTAGAAGAAGTAATACTTTGAGAAAAAATTTCTGAGAAGGAAAAAAAGTACTTTCCACCCAAAGTACTGTATCCAGCTCTGGAGACCTCAGCACAAGAAGGACATGGAACTGTCAGAGAGGGACCTGAGGAGGCCATGAGGATGATACAAAGAGAGGAGCCAGCTCTCCTGTGAGGACAGGCTAAGAGAGCTGGGGATGTTAAGGCTGGAGAAGAGAAGGCTGCACATGGGGAGACCTCCCAGTGCCTGAATGGGCTCCAGGAAAGCTGGGGAGGGGCTGTTTGCCAGGGCATGGAGACTCAGGATGAGGGGCAGTGGTTTGAAACTAGAGCAGGGCAGGATTTGCTTATACATTAGGGAAAAGTTCTCCCCCATGAGGGTGGTGAGACACTGGTCCAGGTTGCCCGAAGAGTTGGTGGAGGGCCCATCAATCCTGGAGACATCCAAAGCCAGGCTTCCTGAGGTTCTGAGCAGCCTGATCCTGACACTCAGCAGAGGAGAAGTGCAGTTGCTATTGTTTCTTGGGGTTTTTTCTGTTTTGCTAGGGATGTAGGAATAGAAAGCATAGAACTATCCCTTCTGGCAAAAGCAGCCACTACAGCACCCTAAACGCAATAGGAAATCGCACCCTGAATCTCAATCCTTTATCATCAGATTAAAAGGAATGCGACTATCCTACTCAACACATAAATCTGGGAAAACTGATCAGGCACATTAAAGCAGTGAACCAGGCAAGTCTTGGGAAAGCCCAGCTACATTTTAGATCCATGAACCAATTCTTCCACATTTCTGAGGAAAGAAGAAAATAGATGAGAGGATGGTGGAAGAGAAAAATCAAGACTTCAGAAGTGAGCTCTTCAATGGCCTGTTCAAAGTACAAAAGCATTAATTGTAACAGAAGGCATTTTTCTATGTGTCAATTAATGAAAAGCCTTAATAGTAAAATCAGAAATCTGCTTGAAGAACAATTACACTTTGCACTAACATTCTGGAATTCTGCTATTTCAGTCAAACATTGCAACAGTAAAGTGAAGCTTCCTGGTTTAGCAGTTTAAAGCAGAACAGAGCAATGCTCTTGTTTTCCTGAAAACATACTCCATTGTGAAAATGGCATGGTGCTTCTTCCTGGAACATCCAGGCTCAGACATCAATGTGTAGAAAAAGCTGATGTTACTCATACAGTTGTTAAAATGTTTACCTCTGCTTGGTAGTTGTGATTTCCTAATTTGAAGGCTACTGTACTGTGACTTTTCATCCCATCGCCCATCAACTTTAACATAGAGACATCTGAAAGCTGCCTCTTATTTTACGAGAGTATTCTTCCCAGATACACAAGGCTTGCCGAGTATACAGAAGGTCACTATAGTTTAATGCATGTCAACAATTTATCCCTCGATAGCACATCAGATTCTAGTTTCAGTGCTCTCCCCTTGTAAACAGGAAATGAATCCAAGTATAAATTATAGATTTTTCCTTTGAAAGGGCATCACTTACCAGTAACTACCATGCTGCTCATGTTAGAGTTCGGGCTATTGAGTACACTGCCTGAAAGAAGTTCGTCAGATCCTCTCTAAAAAGAAAGAGACAGTAAGAGTTTTTTTTTTTCCTCTATGTTGTGATTTATTTGAGATGATATTAAAAATGTCAGTTTGAAGGGAAAACCTTTAGAAGAACTTAAGCAAGTAAATCCAAACCTATTCAGATTTGACAGACTACCTCGTGTCAGATTAGTGCAACAACTTGAAATCTAAGTAAAGCTCTATATTTACATTGCAATCTTTGAAACGAGAGCAGCTAAGTACAGTTGTTTCACCCACCACCGAGACATAGCCAGCTCAAGACTCAACTACAACTGCAGAACAATTTTGTCAGCAAAACTTAAAATGCTATTGTAATTGTTAGATCTATTTGAAAAACATTTATTATTTTAAGATACATATTTTAATTCTTATATCTAGCTGAAAAAAGGGGAAGCTACACAAATAGAATTGCACTAGACTTCATACTTCTAACAACTCTATTGTAAAGGCTTGTTATCACAGAAAGTGATAGATTTTCATTTAAGGGACATCCATTTGTCCTGGAAAACACAATTGGAGGCAGGGAACTACACCTTATTTGCAAATTCTTAGAATATTACAAGTATCAATGTTTTTAAATGACTCAAAAATTGGGCTGCAAAAATCAGAGGTGGTTTTATATTTAAATGTACAAGAAAATCTTTTCCCCTCAAATAACTTTCAAGGCAGGCATTTGACAGAGCTGAAGATGTTTTTGCTTCTTGTCCCATTGTTTCTTTTACCACCAAATCCCATCACCACCCCTCAAGTCTTTTATCTCTCAAAAAGCCTCCAAAACATTTAGATGATCTCTCATTGAAAATTTAACAGGGAATAAGCATGACATCCTGGTAAGATTACTTCAAATTTCTTATCGATTCTTTTTCCACTTCAGAAGTATTTCCCCAGCACCCTTATCACTAGTCCACATCACTAATTGGAAACAAGGAAATAAAACTGTTACTACCCATCTTCATAAAAGTAAATATTTTTACTTCTATTGTGAACACTACATAGAATCTCAGGAACAGTTAATTCTGGCAAGACAGTAAGAGATACTAAATTAATCTGAAGATAGCACTTTTCCAGATAGCACAGTTTCAAGATGTATGAAATCAAACCTTTACCATTTTATCCCAGGGCACTGTATGTGTATCCCCACACAGAGCAGTATGTTAAAAGTTTAATCCACATCTGAAACCCAGCATAGAGTAATGAAAGTTTACCTAGTCTTCAACATCCAGTATGAAGAATCTTCATACAGATTAGTAAAGATAGCAGTTTTTAAGGGTATATAATCAACAAAGACTTGTCGATCAAACCAACAATATATTTCCTTAAAAATTGAGTAATGACTACTATCAGAATTTGGTGGGAACATGAGAAGGATCATGTCTTGTCCTTTTCAATGGAGTAACAGATCTCTAAACACGTAGAACTAGTGAAAAATGAGAAGCAAGTCAGAGAAGTTACAGAAACTTTTCATTATTCAAACATTGCTTTCTACGGTAAATACAATACACTAACCTAGGCATTCAGTAGAAGGTGAAATACATAATCATTCCCTCTTTTTCTTTAAGGTTCTATTTTCCTGACAAAATATTTACATGGGTAAAATAGTGTGAAGTTCAAGATCACTAGCATCATTAGCACCCTCAGCAGCAACTGCGTTTATTTCTGTGTGCAGCTAGACTTGCTTGGAAGAACCGCCCTGGAACCTGGACAGCTTAATGGAACAGACAGAAGCAGCAGTACAAACTAAATCAATTCATGGTCAGTCATATGAACAGAACTCAGTAATTTCTTTTCCTTAATGTGTCAGGTATTAATTTACAATGGTGCAGCTGAAGCATCCCTGGTATCAAATAAATGTTCTTCCCAAAACCTGCAGAAACTTCACAGTTCTTAAATACCTTCAGTTTGAGTTGTCTTCAGCTCCAAAAAGTTACTTACATCGGCAGCTGCTGACTAGCAGAACGCAAGAATGATTACATAAACTTCTGTTTCCCAGTAAATCAGGCTTTCAAAAAGCTGTTAATTTCTTAATCCACATCAGAAAAATCAAAACAGAGCAGACTACTCAATAAAGAAGATATTAAATTACTGTGTTTGCATTTCATGAATAGTTTTCATTTTGAAATGGATCACTCTGCATGTCACGATGAATACATTCAATCACAGGATTTTGCCTTTACACTTCAGAAAATTTTATCAGTTTTGCTTCAAAAAAAACCAAGTAAATTTTAATTCCTTATATGAGCATGTATCATATAGCAACCAGGTCTAGTGGGAAGTGTTCCTGACAACAGCACAGGGGTTGGAACTAGATGATCTTTAAGGTCCATTCCAACCCATTCTATGAACATAATTCCACAACATAGAACTCACACTGGCTCTATTCTCATTAGTATTGACAATGCTGATTTACACATGTGCAGGTTTGTATGTGGAATGTCCTTCCAGTTCAGTATAAATTCACTAACATAGTTAATCACTGTTAATTCACTCCCATGCATACTCATCATACTTTGGCAAGAGGCACCTCTTATCATGTCAGTAATCACCTCCTTTGATGTATATTGTTACTTCTCCCTTATTAGTTTGTAAACAGCCTAGACACCTCATCACTTCATTCAGCATCTAACTTTCAAACCAGCTATGCAAATAGGCATAGGATGTACTGGGACACGGAGTGATTAAAGATCAAAAGCAGTAACTGCCTGGCAATTATAATTTACTTCAAAGGGATTACCTTAAGGTGACAGTTGTCCAGTAAAGTAATTCAACATAAGCATTTCAAGTAAGCCAATGTATGGCCTTCCAAAAACCAGCACTACAATGTGACACAAGGACCTCCTGAATTGCATCAGAGGGAAATTCTACATTTATTCAGCAGAGGTAAGACTTTAAACTTGTGTTTTGGAATGGTTGGCTTTGTTTCAATATGCATCAACTTTTAGAGAGTGCTATGCCAAGAAGGGCCAAGGGGTATCTTGCATTAAGAATAAAGCTCTTCATCAATCTCTCTCTCTCACAGGACCCATGACCCAAACATCTTCAACACTTGCTAGTCTTTTTCTCAAGCACATCAGTTCTTCTAGACAAATCATGCAAAGCAATTTTAAAATTTTTCTGTCAGTGTTTCAAGAGATGAGGAAGATGAACTCAGATCTTTGATGAACACAGAAAATTACAATCAATGAGGAACAGAAGATCCAAGAGCAATGTTCACTTAACTTGCTTTCCCATCTGTGCAAACTTTTGTGTTCCAAAAGCATCAAAGCAAGTTTGAGCTTGCATTAAGACTGAAGATCTCAAACATCTAAGATTGTAGAAATGTTCAAATTTAATTTTAAAAAAACACCAAAATCCACTCCAATTATTTCATCCTGTCATAGACTGCAAGGTTCCTATAATAGCAACATGGTAGAGACCAAATATCCATTTTAGCCCAAGTGAAAGAGATAATGAAGAAAAAAAGAAACAAACTGCTATATATCATCCACTAGCCAATCCTAAACAGCACAAGTTTTCAAAGACATATTTCAATTCCTACCAATCTCAAGAAAAATATAATCTCTATGAATGTGTCATAAAAGCTAAACCACTAACCATTCAGATCAGAGACACCTAGAACATCTCTTAATGTAGTATCCATATGCTAAAAACCTATCACACAGAATAAACAAAGAATTGTCAAATTAAGTCAATAATGTCCATTCAGTGAAGGCCACGTTATCACACCTGTACTCTCATCAGAACATAGAACCATAGAATGGTTTGGGTTGGAAGGGACCTTCAAGATCATCTAGTTCCAACCACCCTGCCATGGGGGGTTGCTCAATGCCTCATCCAGCCTGGCCTCCAGGGATTGAGGGACATCCACAACCTCTCTGGGCAACCTCTCCAGTGTCTCACCATCCTCACAGCAAAGAACTTCTTTCTTATCTCCAGTCTAAATCTCCCTCTTCCAATCTGCATCCATTCCCCCTAGTCCTGCCATCCTGGACCTTATTCAAAAGTCCTACCCCAGTCTTTCTCTAGCCCCCTTCAGGTATTGAGAAGCTACTCTGAGATCCCCCTCGAGCCTTCTCTTCTCCAGGCTGAACAAGCTCAACTCCTTCAGCCTGTCCTCAGAAGGGAGGTGCTCCAGCCCTCTGACCATCTTCACGTCCCTCCTCTGGACCCATCCCAACAGCTCGATGTCCTTCTCATATTGAAGGTATTTTCACAGTGGTGGAAAATCAGCATGTTAATACATTGTTCACTAAACCAATGGGATTATGTAAAACTGGCAGGTAGGATCATATTTCCGAAAAAAACCCCAAAAACCTTAGAATGTGTATTTCAGAATCTTTAAACTTGTACAGACAAAAATTACTCTATATACTGTAAATTAAAGTTTAAATTTAGATATTTCAGCTTGTTGCTGGAAGCAAATGTAGTTACTGTATATACTATATGTTCTACAATTTACAAAATTAATTACACAAAAAGAAATTACTAGATCCTTGCTTAATAAACAAGTCTTCTAGCTCCTTGCTTTAACAGCCCTGGCTAACTCAATCCCACAGTACACAATCTGGCTTTGCAGAGCACAATTTCTAATTCTCTCCCCACCCCAGCCCAAATCCCACACCTACCATAAGGCCTCATGCTATCACAGGTTATATTAAATAACTGTGGATTTTCAGGAAGTCATTTCAGTCTCTTCTTACATTCTAGATAGGGTTTCAAATATGTCAAATGTTCCTGAGATTTGGGGGGCTTTTCGCCTTGGATATAAAAAAAGAGTAAGAACTTTGGCATAAGGGTTAGCAAAGAGTTTTAGACTTTTAAACCAAATAATTTTTGGCAACTGCTTTTGAAAAAGAAATATTATCAGCTCTTTTCCCAGCAATTGGGACTGTGGAGAAACAGTAAGCAAATAACAAAATGACACTTCACTAAAAAGTCAACAGCATCACCTAAAATAATTTCTTCAACTCACACTAGAAAAGATAAAGAATACACCCAGAGATACTGGAAAATACATTTCACAGTACTGTGAAACCCTTAATTTCTAACAATACCTGGGAATAATTTAAAAGAAAAAGCCAGAAAGCTGGCAGTAGGGAGAGGAATAAAATAAGAAATCCAATCCAGACCGTAAATATCCATCTAATAGATAATACACTTGTAAACACACTGCTCCAGCATTCAATGTCTCAATTAACTTTGGGAACTGGATGTTGGAAACCAGAGGACCATACACTTTTAACCTCCAAATGCAGCATTTATAATCTTTGTTCAATTTACATGAATGCTTAATTTTTAATAGGGTACATTTTTAGCAATGCACAAACAATCCTCACATACTCTTTAGTGAAGAAATACTGGACTGACTATAAGCACTATCAGCAAAACATACAATTCAAATTACCTAATGAACAGACTGTTACATCTCTCAGCTGTATAGGATCACAGAAGACCCATTCAGGAGAGGACAAGGTAATTCTGAACATACAATGCAAAAGACATTCCACACAGCTTCATATATGTTATACAAAGTACATAGTTCGAACTCTAACCTTATTATTACTTCTTCAGAACATTACATAGAAGTCTGGTTGTTTTTCTGGATTGAGGGGGTCTCTTTTAAGACTATGCTACTAAACTATATTAGCATGAAAGGCCATGAACTCCACAGCTGCTTAGTAATTCACAACATTTGCTTTTAAATTCAGTAAGAGGTTAACTGCATACAAAACGATCACCTTTCTATACTTGCTCTCTATATTCTGTTTTCCCCAACTTCAATTGTTTTTCAGGTTGTCCTCAGACAACCAAACATTTTTTATAAATTGTGCAAATTGCATTTGTACATTTTCAGTAAGGGCAGGAGAAAATTATGCTTTTTTTTTTCTTACAAGCATTTGCATGCAATATGTCATGTACCTTATTTATGAAACCACAGGAAGTTTGCAGAAACTGACAGAGAGAAATTGAGACAATCTGAGAAGTTGTCATTAAGACTGAAAGGACATAAGCATCAATTCCTCAAAAAAGCCTCAGTAGAAAAGAAATTTCTCAAAAGCAAGTGAAGATTAAGGTAAACTATTAAACCAGAAAGTTGAAAGTCAAGAATCAAATCTCTACTCAGATCATGCCATTCGCCTCATTCATCAAGACTTCAGGCAAGAGTCTAGTCCAATTAAAACTGATGCATCAAACTTTCTCCTCCACTTTTCCCAGCAATTCAAACTTTCTCCTCCACTTTTCCCAGCAATTCAAACTTTCTCCTCCACTTTTCCCAGCAATTCAAACTTTCTCCTCCACTTTTCCCAGCAATTCAAACTTTCTCCTCCACTTTTCCCAGGAAAGAAAGCGTTATTCTGAAGCAGTTATAGGTAAGTGGTAGTAAATTAGAACCAGTGAGAATAACTCACTAGAGCTACCACCTGAATGCATTTTCAGATTTGGTCCTTCAGTAGTGGTTTCTATATATTAAAAATTATCCACAAGGAAGGTATTTTCTACTTAATTCTCTATTATGTCACAATAATAAGTTAAAGGCACCAGTGCTGTTTTGTCCATGACAAAGTGCTGTTACATACTACAATTATTTTCTGACAAGCTAAACTTGGCTGTATGTGCCTGCAGCTCTAAAATCCCAAGCCCCTAAACCAAACATGGCAGTCCCATTAACAGTTTATGAAACAACAACCTCATTTGAAACAGCTACCACCAAAAGCAACCGTCCTCATTTCTCCCCAGCAATTTGTTCCTATTCTGCCCTCCTCAATGCTGCATTGCTACCAGCATTTATACAACCACACACTTTGGTACAAATCTGACTAAAAAGATATAACTTATTGTTGTTAAAGCTTAGTTTTATCCCAGTTAAGTTTCCAAGATAAATTGGTGGTTACCCAAACATTTGTTGGACAGTTAGTAACACAGTGAGAGAGGAAACTGGAATGCAACCCAATTTCTTGTGAAAACATAGTTCAAAGCTCTAAGCAATGGGAGAGGTATTTTCATGCTGATATTGGCTCATATTTTTGAAATGGTACACCTCATCACATTTTTCTTCCTACCATCCATTGAATTAAATGCAAATACAGGTGTTCTCCCACAAATGATAAAGAGATGACTTGCAATTAGTTACAGACATCAATATGTACCAAATAGGTACATTAAACCCTTCTTTGGACACAGAATACAAACTGATTTTCAGCATTTCTCTTTTCATTTTCAGCTCTCAAAAAAAAATTTACCTATTGTATAAAAAAAGGAAAAGCAATTATGGTCAACTTTCTGGGAATAAATTTTGAAGACATTTCAATCAGGGTGAATTTATAGAAGTTAAAAAGAAAGTAGATGTCTGCACTGTAAGAAGTTATTTTTGTCAGTAAGGTCAAGTTCCCTATACCACCACTGAAAACATGAATGCAGACGCCAGCTTTCAACTTCTGAATATGGTCACATTTCATTTTTACTGCACCTCCAGAATGTTCTCCTGCACCTTCTCCTGCTGCCTACTGTTGCTACAACTAAGTATTGAACAGAAAAACTGTCTTAAAAGCATAATCATAGCTAGCAAAACTAAAACACTGTCCAATCAAACAATAACCAAATTTTTTGACATGGTTTCCCTTAAACTCTGCCTTGCCCATTAAAAACATAACAGCAATTATATGAAGTGTGCAGAGACAGCTCAGAACAGACCTAGAATCTTAAATAAAATAAAGCAGCCCATCATATGTATGAATTACAGAAGCAGTTTCTCATCCCACCACTTCCTTTTATTTAAGTACCTAGAATTCTAGTAGTAAAGGCAAAATGGAAACAGCAGAGGAAAAAAAAATATTTAAATACTCTTTCTTGTTTCTTAAGTTTAACCTATATTTATCTTCTGACAACTTGCTAGAATTTCTAACTTCCTTTTTTACACATTTTTTCCATACATACATAAAGTTCACAATACTTGTTTCTACCACAAGGAAACTCAGTTATTTGTACCAAAAAAAGAGTTTATGATTACTTGCACACACTGCTGGTTTGGGCTCTTTTTTTCTCCATTAGCTCATCATTCTCTGCGTTTTAGCTACTGCTCTTGACTCACATTTCTATATTCCCCATTAGATTTCAGCAACCAGGAAAAATGGAGACTTCAAGCAACACTACTGTTCCGATAATCATTAGAAAATTCTAAGACAGTGCTTGTTAGCATCTTCTACCCCCTGCTAATATTGCCAGCTAAATACACAGGTAAAATTATTTCTTTTCTTAAGCATGCTGCAAGCCATGAGTTCTGCCATTCTCACATCTTTAAACATTACAAAACTATGCTTACAGGAATATATGAATTTTTCCCCTAGGTGCAACTGGGGCTGTCCACTCTAGGCAGCTGAAGTACAGTTTTTTGGCCAGGGCAGCCCAAAGAAGTATCAATAATGACACAAAGTCCCAAATGCATCCACCAAGGAGTGACTGTGCTTTCCTCCCAACAGATAGAAGTACATCACAGCCATTCTGAAATGTGTAATGCACATACACAAAATGAGTCACTTAATTGTTCAGGTCCCATTTACTGCAAAGCTATGCCATCCAAGAGAAAAATGATACATTAGACTCAAGTGGCACACACTGAAATACACTAAACTATCATCTTCAATATATACCAAAGTTCACCTAAGTTATTCCATGCACCACATTTTATACCCCTCTGAAGATTCTTTTGCTCCAAGAAACATTATGTGCTTCATACGTTCACTTCAACAGCTGATTCAAACCAGTTATTAGATTCTGATACTTAAAGCTATATAGCCAGTGAGCAATGAGAAGTCTGACACTAGAAGCAAACGAGCAGGGCACTTCAAGTGAGCAAGGACTTCAGGAAATAGAGTAACTGAGAGGGATCTTTCTGAGGAAAGGCTGAGGGAGCTGGGTCTCTTTAGCTTTGAGGAGACAGTGGGGTGACCTCATTCATGGCTATAAATACGTAAGGGTGAGTGTCAGGAGATCCCTCCATCATCTCTGTGTCTCTGTGCTAGACTCTCTCCAGCAGTTCCCTGTCCTTCTTCAGCTGAGGGCCCCAGAACTGGAAACAATATTCCAGTCCAGAGTTCACCAGAGACCACAAAGTATTCATAAATTCATTTTAAAAACTGCTTATATAGAACAAGTAACACTAGACACAGAGCTAAAGCTCACTGGTTTTGTATTATTTTGTAAACTGTAACGTAAGGGGTGAAATGTCTGCAGTGACATTTGCTTTTCACCAGTAAGTCCAGGTAAACAAACCATTTCAGACCCAAACAAATAGGACCTAGTTCACACGTACTCACAAGACGACTGGTTTTGACAAGTTCTGATACTTCCACACATTAAAGCACATTGCTCCTCTGGATAAATCTTAGCTGGGAAGCATGCTTCCACTGCCTATTTTCACTTGCACAAATCCCCACATTTACTCTACATAAAACAGATTTTCAAATTCTATTTGTCTTTTTTTCCACCTCCATTTGAATTTTATGCTTTCTTTGCCTTTTGGCATTAATTTCCAATGACTGAACATGAAAATAAATGGTTCAATGTTCAGTCTTGAATTTAAGGAACAAAAATTATTCAAGTACAGAGCACAAATAAATGGTAATAGCTTCAAATTTAGCAGCTGGTTTGGTCACTCCCAGACTATAAAATTATTGTTGTTATAAAGAAATATTCTCTTGCCTTGGCCATATGCAGTTAGTCCCCAAAGCTCAAAAGACTTTTTCTTTAATTCAAAGACAATTCCCAGACAAGTTAACTTCTACTATTACTTTTACAACTGCGTTCAAAAATATAATCAGCAGGTTCACTTTGTGTTTCAATAGAGACAGACTGACTGTAGTTAAAATAATTTTCAAAGCTTTATCAAAATTATTCATGATAATAAAATATGTTGTCCAAATTTAAGAGTAATATGTCACAACCCTACTCATACGTCACAATCCTAATCCTACATCACAATGCCTTTCCCTGAGCATAATTGAATAAACCAGAAACATGCTGTATAACTGATCAACATATGGACTGTAAGGTGAAAAATCTTCAGAAAGCATCAGGTCAAACAAATATCCTGGATAAGGTGATTTCACACTGGCAAATCCCTGCCCACTTCCAATGGCTATTCAGACATAAAAGTATCAAAAGAGAATTAAAACTACTGATGGGACATCCCAGACTCCAAACTTGCTTGTCACACATTCCCAAAGCATCCCAAAGATAACAGCCAAGGGAAAGCCAAACAAATGTTCCCAGTTTTTATGTATAACCTACAGGTAAAGCATTCCTCAGCTTTAAAACATCATTTTAGGAAGAAGAACAGTCACCAGAGAACATAAAGGACAAGTGTTTCACATGGCCTTCCAAAAAACATGACTCAAGCTAGCATCAGACCGCTACCCAAAGTGCAGGCATCAGTTAGCAATGAATTCCATGCTCTGTTATTAATAGTATCCTGAAATAATACAAAGTTTGCAGAATACAACCCATTTTACTCCTCCCATACTTAACAGCTTTCCTTAAATAAAAAGAAGGATAGTTCTCTGATTCCACTACTTACATGCACAAATAATTTCCTTTCAAAATCCAGTTAAGAGCATTTTCACAAGTGAAATAAAACACCTTTCTGACACCTGTCTGTGTGGCTTTCCTTGCATTTACTTTAATTACTAACTCTGCCTTCTTTCTTATATTCCTAATGTAACTCCTACAACCAAGAGAAAGAAGCAGTTATGTCTGGCCAATACCTAAAAATACTGTTCCAAAATTGCACTACTAAAAATATTTAATGAGTGCTTGAAATTTCATAAGATTCTAAGTCCCTCATAGTCAAGAATTAAAGGACATTGAATCTGTTTACTTCTCCTGAACTGTGTCAGAATTCAAGGCTTAAGCAATAAATTATCTACCTGAAATTGCTTTCTCATTACACACAATTGAGGGCAATTTAGAAATAGTTTTGCCCCAAAGCTATTCATGTAGGGCATGAACTTCCTCAGGTAAACCTCCAGCTACTGAACACAATCCTGAAGTTTTAACCAGTTAACACAGTGTCCTGATTATCAGGTAACAGAAATAACTGTGCCAGTTCATAATTTTTATTGGGATTAACTCACACAGAAGTACTCTAATAACAACACTTTCCTTCTGATTCACAGAGTGATTTTAAGCTTGTCTGCAATACTGCAACAAAGGTGGAGACAGACAGGCTATAGACAGAAGTCAGTCTTTTTAACTGACTTCCTTAGATCCTAGAAACAAGGTCGCTCAGAAATGTAACATAGGTAACTCTGTCAGAGTAGCTGCTGTACCTACAAGGCTAACTGCATTATATAAGAACCAGTCTGAATCCAGCAGGATCAATACTGAATCTCAGGCAAAGAGCTTTACTAGACAAAACCTGGCTGACTAAGCAGGTAACACAGATCACCTTCAGGTGAAAAGGCAGTTGCCAAGAATAAAAGTACCTGGGCACACATGGAGATTTCACTCAATGCACTAGAAAACATTTGCTTTTCTACCACAGAATATAATACACCTAATGTTATATATAATATAACCTAATGTTATATCTCACCCATCTTACCATTTCTCAGTTTGCTCCTACAAAGTACTGACATCATTCCAGCAAAAATTTGAATATAAAAGTGAAACACATAGTAAATAAAGTATTTGTAGGCTCTTTCTGTGGTCTACCTAACACAAATTCAAACCTGAACTTGAGAAGCGCAAAGCAAAGCAAAGCAAATATCCACCTCTCTGTCTACACAACAAGTTGTAACTTCTGTATTTCTGAGTGCTATTACATATAGTAATTTATTTTTTAAATGTAGTGGTAACTGTTTTGAAAAAGAATGAGGGGAAGGGTGAGGAGAGAAGAAAACATGTCTTTCGCATTCATTATGCAACAACAGGAAAGTGCTGACTTGGAAAAAACCCTGCAAAATAAAGTTTTAAAATAAGAAGCTGGTATGACTACATTAATCTAGAACCTCTGTTCACAGTTCACTCCCTGTATGAGTCTTTTGCGTAGAATCTACAATTTACTTCAAGGGATTTTTGGTTAATAAAGCATATACTGCTGCCTAAATACCAGCTGACAATGACTAGTTAAAATTTCACAAGTCACAATCACTGATAGTTCATTTCATATCAACTATTAGCCCCCTTATTTGCTGTGTACATCCTACCTTCACACCAACTGCAACATCAGTGACAATCCTGTAAAACAGAAAAAAAAGAAACAGAAGTCAAGCAGTTTGTCCTCATAAAATCAACTTTTTAACATAATGCAACACCAAAATAATGAGAAACAGAAATTACCTAAAAACTTCCACAACCAAGAAAATATGTTTAAAGAATACAGCAGGTCTAAGGCACCAATGTACAAAAGAAACCTACAAATGCCACTGAGTTTACTGGGATGTCCAAAAAAGTCTCAAGTTTATGTAAACTTTACTCCAAAGTAGCACTGATGGGAAATTTAGGTAAGAAATTTGAGTTTCTGGACCATATGGTATCACAAGGTGAAAATTAAAGAATTTTAAAGTACTCAACTTTTCCCACCGCTTCTATTAACTAGACAGGTAGATAAGCAACACAGCCTACTCTACAGACCTTACAACAGCAGAAAAAGGAGGGCCACCTGTTTGAAATTTAATGAGAATTAATCAGGTACACCTATACGTCAGCCTGCAAAAGAGATGTTAAGGTACATTATTTTCTTAGAAGTTCTGACACTGTAATTCAAAATCTGCAATATCTAAGAATGGTTTGGGTTGGAAAGGACCTTAAAGATCATCTAGTTCCATCCTCCCCTGCCATGGGAAGGGACACCTCCCACTACACCAGATTGCTCAATGTCTCATCCAGCCTGGCCTTAAACACCTCCAGGAATTGAGGGGACATTCACAACTTCTCTGGGAAACCTATCCCAGTGTCTCACCACCCTCAAAAGAAACCTTGGTCCACAGAAAACAAACAAACAAACAAAAAAAGGCACTGAGCAATCTGATCTAGTGGGAGGTGTCCCGGCCTATGGTAGGGAGGTTGGAACTAGATNCCCAACGGCTTTGGGGGAACGGGGAGAAGGCGAAGGGACGGCGAGAGAAGGAGGACCTGGCGGGGACACGTAGGGACAGGTCACGCTCTCTCTACAGCGAGACCTGGCGTCTGGCGCGTTACACTGAGTAAGAGGCAGCCCACAGCCTTCTACAATTAAACAGAAGGCCCTACGGAAAGGTTGAGACTCCCTTTACCCCCCACAGCCCCTGTTGGGCCTCGGGCTCCAGCAGCGGGAAACCCGCCTGTCCCCACCACNCTTCCAACCCAACCCATTCTTAGATAATTCCACAATGTAACAGTCATTAGTGACGAGCCTCTGGAGGCAGGATTTCTAACTCCCAACATTAGAATCACAACGAACTATAAAATAAGCCTTTATAAGTCTCTACAGTTGAAAGGTCAGGTGCTTAAAGCGTGCCAAACAGATCGCTTCTCTGTCCGAAGCAGAGTAAACAACTTAAGGGGGAACGTAGAAGATGCTACATTTGCACTGACGACGGCCACCAGCACCGGCCTCGTTTTGCAGCTCGGACAGACAGAGAGACAGGCCGCGTGTGCTGACACTGCCCAGCCCGTCCAGCCTTCCCTTCTTTGGCTGTTCCAGCCACTCTCCAGCGCACACAAAGGCAGCTTTCTACCTGGGGACCAAAGCCGGGGGGGAGGGGTGAAGAGAAGGAGAGGCCAGAAAGCTTATTAGGCAGTTTCTGAAAACAAAAGAGCTCGGCATCTGGCTCCTGCTGCCATCGCTCCTCCCATCCAGCCAGCTCCAAAACAAACCTGGGCCCCACGGAGCGCCCCTCCTTCGCCCCCCCCC
>VZTY01029639.1:165722-191002 GCA_013400935.1 Turnix velox | reverse complement strand
AGCCCCCGGCACCGGGACAGGTCCCACCGGCGGCAGAACCAGAACAGAGTCCCCCACTCCTCCCCCCCCAGTTCTTACTCACCCGTCCATCGCCGAGCAGGACAAAGCGCGGGCACCGGGTACGGGGAGGCTGTGAGAAAATGGCGGCCGGGCCTGCACGGAAACCGCCGAGTGCTGCCGAGCGCCCGATCCCGTCTTCCCTCCGCCCGACCGCGCACGCGCCGGATAACGGGGCATGCGCTCTCCACGCACTGAGGCTGTTGCCATCAGCGGCTTCGGCCCCGTCGTAAAGGTGGTTTCTGCCCTCGCCCTGTGCTCAGAGAAACTTTGGGATAGAAGTGATCTTTCAACCGCCGCCCCAGGGGAAGTGACAGGGACATCCTGCACTACATCAGGTTGCTCAGACCCTCAGCAAGGCTGGCCCAAAATGTCTCCAGGGATGGCGCCTCCACCCCTTCTCTGGGCAACTTGGGCCAGTGTGGCCTCTGGGTGCAAGGTGGAACACAGGAGATTCCACAGAAATGTAAGAAAAAACTTTGTCAGAGTGAGGGTGAGAGAAGAGTGGCACAGGCTGCCCAAAGAGGCTGTGGGGTCTCCTTCTCTGGAGACATTCAAACCCCACCGGGCGCCTTCCTGTGTGACCTGATCTGGATGTTCCTGCTTCAGCAGCGGGGTGAGAGTGGGTTATCTCTTGAGGTCCCTTCCAATTCCTGACATTCTCTGAATCTGTGTCTTGCTTTGAATCCATGTGTTAACGATGTACTGTGCTGGAAAATAACATTGAGGGATTCAGAGATTTAGAACTGCATATAACCATGTCTATAAATTCAGTGCATTTTTATATATTTACTCTGTATACATCACTCCTGCAGACTGTGGCACATTTAGTAGGTTTTGCACCACTTAAGTTTGAGGTTATATTTGGTTTCTCTCATTTGCCGCTGCTTTCTCCTGCTTTGCTGTGCTGGGGATTTTTATTTTTTTTTTGTGCTTTTCCCCCTCTTACAAATTGAAATCTCTGGTTTTGTACTGGTAAAACTATCAACCCTCCTACTTCTTAGCAATTAGGAGAAAATCTGGCTTTTCATCCGACTTCTCTGTCTTGCTGCCTGTTTTTATTCCCTTCTTTGCTTTTAGAGTAATGCCATCTTCAAATCCGTGCTTCTCATGGCTTTTGAAATATTCCTATTTTCTCCTTCTTTCATGACTCCTACCAGGATCCATGTGATTAAGTGAGCTGCTGCTCTCTCGGTTTATCCTCTGAGTGAGATGCTCTTCCTTATAAGGGAGACTGAGGAGAGCATGGTGAGTGCTTGTAGGAGAAAAGTCACTGTAACTGACTTTGTAAATCTTTGTGAAATAATGGATGTGACTTTATAGAGCAAAACTGTAGCCTCCTGAAATAATTATGTTTCTTCAAAACGTTTAATTTTAGAAGGGCAAAAAGACACCAACAATCGAAGTGTTACTAATGAACCTGCGGCTAGGCCAGTTAGTTAGTGGTGAGTTATTTTAATTTCAATAGGTTCATCATCTTAGTTATGGACAGAATAGTCACAAATGGAGCCATTGGTGACATGCTCTGGTAGGGTTTCTTTGGGATCAGAGGTCTTGTGGTGTGCTTTTATTCAGCTGTCTGTGGCAAGGGTAGGAATTAGTTAATGGCTTGTGAAATGTTTGGTTCCTGATACGGTGGTGTCATCTCCTGTGGAGGATGCTGGAGATTCAAGCCTGTGTAGGGCCGAGAATGACTTGGAACATGGGACCAATCCCTGTTAGTGCTGCAGAACTTACAGCTCTTGAGAAATGGGGTTGACCCTGTGGTGGTGAAACCTCCTGACTCTGGTTGCCCAGAGAAGCTGTGGCCACTCCAGCCCTGGATGGGTTCAAGGCCACATTGGACAGGTCTTAGAGCAACCTGGGCTGGTAAGAGATGTCTCTTCCTGGGACAGGGGGTTGCAATTAAATGATCTTTGAGGTCCCTTCCAACCCAGACCATTCCGTGATTCTGTAATAAAATGCCACATCATCTTCTTGTTAATTTGTTTGTTCAACTTGGTATTCCACTTTCCTCTTCAGCTAGCCTTGCCTTTTTATACTATTGAATCATTTTTAGTATGCTTGGGGATACATTGTAAAGTGGCTACCATGTTTTTGACATTGTGATAGTATAAACAAGTACTCTGTAAACAATCCCTGTGCACTTCCAGGGATTGAGGGGGTATCCACAACCTCGCTGGGCAACCTCTTCCAGTGTATCACCACCCGCACAGCAAGGAACTTCTTTCTTATCTGCAGCCTGAATCTCCAGTCTTCCAAACTCCATCCATTACTCCTAGTCCTGCCATCCTGGACCCTATTAAAAGGTCTTACCCGAGCCTTTCTGTAGCCCCCTTCAGGTATTGAGAATCTATGATTTCTATTCCTGAGCTGAAGATGTCTGAATTTTGGCTAATGATAATCTTATATGATATGGCTAACTTAACTGAGCTCAAGGCTTTACTCCAGTGGCTCCCTGGCAAACTGTTGCTTTGAGCAAATTAATCCTAGAATGGTTTGGTTTGGAAGGGACCTTGAAGATCATCTAGTTCCAGCCCCCCTGCCGCGGGCTGGGAAACCTCCCACTACAACAGGTTGCTCAAGGCCTCATCTGGCCTGGCCTTAAACACTTCCAGAGAGGGGACACCCACAACCTCTCTGGGCAGCCTCTTCCAATGTCTCACCACTCTCACAGTAAATGCTGGATCTGTCATAATGTCTCAGCAGATGAGTGGTGACCAGTACTTGAGGGGTGTCTGACAGGGTGTCTTCATCTGACAGGGGATTTTTGGGGTTGGTGCTTCTTTTCTTCTGTTCCAGTGCAAAACCCATCAAATCCACTGCTGCAGGAGATTTCAGCTTCCCTGGTTTGTCTTTTCACTGGAGATGTCCACACAGATCCATGGACATTTTTTGTCAGAGGAAAGCCCCAGGACCTCAACTCTGGCCTTTAGCTGCTTATTTGCAGCCTGAGAGCACTTCCTGCTCAATGCCCTGTGGACAGAAGTTCAGGCCAGAGTTTTAAGCCACAGCCTGTGTCAATATCCCAAAATTATGTTTAGATATCAGGTTAAGGGGCTGCTTTGATGCATTTTGATTCACTCTCTATTTGGATTGCAGACAATCAGGACAGAAGACTGTGTGACATATACACAGCTCAGTCTTGTAGATGGTCTGAAGTTGCCTACTTTTACAATCATGGTAATTACGATCACTGAAAAGGTGACGACAAAGCAATGGAGAAAACATACATTTTTTTTTAACAACTCAGGAGCAGCAAGGAAAAAAGCTCCCAATGCCCAGTAACACAGTAAATTAAAACAATACTTTCTCAAACAAAGAAGGCACAGCAATTTCAAAGAATGTTCCTCAAACAGCTAGACTGAAATGGGACTTCTGCTATTGATTTCAGGAATGCCAGAACTTGAACTCTGAACTCAAATAATTCAAAAGGAGTAAAAATTACTGTCTGACAGTAATTTTTAAAAAGTCACTGAAGTGACAGAAGAGTTCACCCTCCCACTTCACTCTTTTATGATTGCAAATGGAATTAGTTTTGTGAATTTTTTCCAAAACTATTCTCTGGTAACATCCCATCCTACAGAAGTACTTTCAAACCCTTTTGTACCTTATGTAGGAATAACATTAGGTTTCCAGGCTTTTAAAATAAGGATTATTTTATAAACTCCCACAAGTCTGTATAAATTATCAAAAGGAATATCACAGAGGAAAAACATTTTCAAATGGATGCTGTCCCTGGTGTGGAAGATATTCAAAATGGAAAACTTTTAAGTGCTACAGAAAAACATCTTCAGAGAGGACATCCCAGAAATGTGACCACTTCTTAAAAACTGAAAATCTTCAAAGCAGGCACCTCTTTCTATGAGGAAATCCTCAAAGAAGCATTCCTCCAGAGTGAGAATCATTGAAAGTGAAATCTCTCCACAAACAGGAAAACTTTAAAACCAGTGCAACACTCCTGAAATCGAAGGAGATATTTCTCTGGCAGAACACAGGGAGAGATGGTGGCATCACAGGAAACTATCAACCCCTACTTCTCTCACTAGCAGGAATAAAGATTTTTTTAAATCCCTTTATAATAATCACAAAGTTATTAAACTACATTATATGTGTGCAGCCCAAAAGGCAGCCCAATCCTGGGCTGCATCAAGAGAACTGTGCCCAGCAGGTCAAGGGAGGTGTTTTTGCCTCTCTGCTGAGCTCTGATGAGGCCCCACCTGGATTTACTGTGTCCAGTTCTGGAACCCTCAATGTAAGAAGGACATTGAGCTGTTGAAGCGGCTTCAGAGGAGGCCACAAAGATGATGAGATGGCTGGAGCAACTCCCCTCTGAGGACAGGCTGAAGGAGTTGGGGTTGTTCAGCCTGGAGAAGAGAAGGATCAGGGGGGAGCCTCGTAGTAGCTTCTCAATAGCTGAAGGGGGCCTCCAGAAAGGCTGGGGTAGGGCTTTTGAATAGGTTCCAGGATGGCAGAAGTAGGAGGAGTTGATGCAAATTGGAAGAGGGGAGATTTAGGCTGGAGAGAAGAAAGAACTTCTTTCCTGTGAGAGTGGTGAGACACTGGAAGAGGTTGTCCAGAGAGGTTGTGGATGCCCCCTCAATCCCTGGAGGTGTTTAAAGCCAGGCTGGATGAGGCATTGAGCAACCTGGTCTGGTGAGAGGTGTTAGATTGGTTTTGGGTTTCTTTTTAGTTCTAGTGCTCCACAGGAATTTCATGCTGTGTTAGCTGCAATTGAAAGCTGACCTGGTATTGTGAACAAAAATCTCACATATGGCAAAGCAGGGTGAACAGACCAGGGGCACCTCAGTAATTTTCCTTGTCAAACCTGACTCCTCTTGTCTTTACAGTTCGGAAATAATAGAACGTTTAGAATAGAACGTAATAGAATCTGAACGTTTCTGAGGTTGCAAATATTATCCTCTAAACTAAATGGTATTTTCCATTTGAAAATTGTAATTTGCCTATCATCCATACAAAGCAGATAATTTGCTTTCTCATGTAGCATAAACAGTTTAAGACACATTGTGTGGTAGAAGGCACATAAAATCCCGAGAGAGAGAGAGAGGGGAAAACTGAAAAAACAGTGCCAGAGAGCAGAGCAACAGACCATAGACTCATCGAGTGGTTTGGTTATTATCTAGTTCCAACACCCTGCCATGGGCAGGGACACCTCCCACTAGACCAGGTTGCTCATTGCATTGGTTCATCTCTTGCTGTTCCAGCTCAGTGTTTTATACACCTCACGACTGAGGTCATGTAGAATTTTGTACTACACTTCTAGATCTTATATTAACATTTGTGCACTATAAAACCCCCAAACCCCTTTTATTTTAAAATTTGTGATATGGGATGTCTCAGGACAAATAGATGCAACAGGTGAGAAAAGAACCAAGTGTTCAACTATGAATTTCACAGGAAGACTTGGTTGTATACAGTGTGAAAACTGCAGTTTTCTAGTTATAAAACAATAATGGCTAAAACTATCATACTTTATAATTTTGAGAGTAATTTTCTGTGTAGCATGCTGTCTTTCAGGAGTGCTGATGCAACTGGAGAACAAGAGCTGCTTGTCACACTGCATTACTGAGCTGCTAGCAAACTTTAGAGAATTTCTGGCCATGTATGACATAATAGCTCATTAACCTTTTGTAACATCTGATCCCAACAAAGATATATGCATTTTGAGAATAAACATCAGTTCTCGTCTTGACTGCCCCCATGAAACTTTTAACAAATACCATCAGCAGTGTGAGATGGTCAGTCTTCAGGACCTGGACCTTTGCAATCATCTTTATATCAGATCTGCATCTCTGTAGTTCTTTACTTATTTTTTAGTTCACATCAATGCTGTGCTTGCTGTCTAATGCCCTGGCTTAGCAGACCACAGAATTACAGAATATCAAGGACTGGAAGGGACCTCAAGAGATCATCTAGTCCCACCTCCCTGCTGAAGCAGGAACACCCAGGTCAGGTCACAAGGGAAGGTGTCCAGGTGGGGTTTGAATGTCTCCAGAGAAGGAGACCCCACACCCTCCTCTGGGCAGCCTGTGCCACTCTTCTCTCACCCTCGCCCCGACTAAGTTTTTTCTCACATTTCTGAAGAACCTACTGTGTTCCAGCTTGCACCCCTTGCCCCAAGTCCTATCATTAGATGTCACTGAGAAAAGCCTGGCTCCATCCTCCTGACACTCACCCTTACATATTTATAGCCATGAATGAGGTAACCCCACTGTCTCCTCTTCTCCAAGCTAAAGAGACCCAGCTCTCTCAGTCTTTCCTCAGAAGGGAGATAAGGAGATGCTCCAGTCCCTTCATCATCTCTGTGCCTCTGCTCTGGATTCTCCACCAGTTCCCTGTCCTTCTACAACTGAGGGCCCCAGAACTAGACACAATATTCCAGATGTGGTCTCACCAGGGCAGAGCAGAGGGGCAGGAGAACTTCTCTCCACCTACTGACTACACCCCTTCTAATACACCCCAGGATGCCACTGGCAATTTAGTTTTACTCAAATACTTGAATTAGACCATTACTACAGCAGTAAGTCTGGTTTTTGGCTCAGACATTCAAAAAAAGTTCAAAATTTATTATACAGATGGAAAATACATTTTTTTTGTAAGGGCAAAACCTGATAATTTACAACCATTACAGGCACAGAGCACATGAAGTAGAAGTCACTGTCTTGTGATAAATAATCAAAATCCTATATTGCAGCAGTCCTAGTGCAGGTTTTCAAAGAGACTGGAGTGTCAGGGTAGGCAGAGTCCTGCTTTCTGTACAAGGGCAGGCAGAGTTAAGCCTTGGCCTCGGGGCACAGGAACTTGCTGGCATGACCGAGAAGGGATCAAGGCCACTGACACGTACAAGATCTCATCAGGATGAGTAGAGCATAGGGAGGCACGAAACATCTCACAGCTTCAACATGACCTGAGGCATGCAAAGGCAAAGCTGCTTCTGATTAAAGACATGCGCTGCTGAACAAAATATGGCTCTGCACAAACATGGCCCTAAAAGCTTAAAGTCTCTGCTTCAACTCTCTAGACTCCTTTTGCAGCTCTGTATTATTATTTTAGTTCAGACATAAATTGCCCTGCTCTGGTTTTCATTCTTAGTTGCAATTTATATTTCAAAATGCTGCTGAGATCATCTCAGATTTAAAACCCCCAGACCTAAACCTTAAAGACTGGGTTTTGATAGTCTAACAACACTAAGGTAGAGTTGCCTTCATGGTAGAGAAACAGCAGGAATGCACACTCAGTTGAAAAGGGAAGGTTTTAGTAAACAACATATTCTTATTTAGAAAGTGCGTGAAAGTATCTGAGGCATGTCTGCTCACCAACATGCTCCTGACTTGCCTTGTGTGTCCTCCGGCTGTCACTTTCGGAATGAGATGTGACACTGTGCAGGGCTCTGTTAAAACCATACTCAGCTGGACATGTTAATAATGCAGGATGGGAGTCACAAAAACGTAAAGCCAAAACTGACTTCTGGGCTAATTGTTACATACTTCTGCCATAAGTGTTTCTCTGTTTTCCTCATAAGGACACAGGTAGAACAAAGCAGGCTGGAGCTCCACAGAATTACAAAGTTAATTACCAAGTCCCCCCTGAGGATGAAAGAACGCTGGAACAGGCTGCCCAGAGAGAGTGTGGGGTCTCCTTCTCTGGAGATATTCAAAACCCGTCTAGACACCTTCCTGTGTGACCTGGTCTGGGTGTTGCTGCTCCAGCAGGGGGATTGGACTAGATGATCTTTTGAGGTCACAGCAGAGGAGTAAAAAGAGGTTTGGGGTTGAGTCCGAGTCTTGCACTAGAAATAATGGATGCAAACTGGAAGAGGGGAGATTCAGACTAGATATAAGAAAAATTTTTTCCTGACAGAATGGTGAGACATTGGAAGAGATTGCCCAGAGAGGTTGTGCATGCCTCTTCAATCCCTTGATGTGTTTAAGGCCAGCATGGATGAGGCAGTGAGCAACCTGGTCTAGTAGGGAGATGTCCCTGCCCATGGCAGGGTGGTTAGAACTAGATGATCTTGAAGGTTCCTTCCAATCCAACCCATTCTATGATTCTATGATTGTAACCACAGTAGTACCTTAAAACTGTAATATTCACTTTTGCATTTCATATCTGCAACTATGAAATACTCCATAAAGAAATAAATTAAAATGTAGATTTTATAAGACTCAAAAAAATTGTATTTTGAATTCCCAGGTGTTCAAGAATGCCTAGATTCTGATCACCTACAGGCTCCTTCCTATGACCACAGGGCAGTATTATGCTCTGAGTGCACAAATTCCAGTGAAAAATATAATGATGCCAACTGTTGTGGTAAGAAGGATAATTTTTAAACCTTTTCAGTCCTGGAGGTACAGACAGCCTGACAATACTGGCTGGCTGAGTTGTGTGAGCTGCCTTACTAAACTGTAGCTGTTGTAGAGACTATCAGAGACATTTAAAGAATGGTAGGACATGAAGTCAAACACCTCCAATTTATTATCATTCTAAAATTATTGATTACTATAATGCATGATGTCTATCCAGGGCAAATGATAAGCTCCAAGCATTAATCTCTGTGATAGGTCTGTGTGAAGTATGACACTTTTATAGATTCAGTGCAGTTTTGGACATTGTTTTACCAAGAAAGTATATAATTTCTCAATGGTCAATAATTTTAGGTAGTCTCATTAAGTGTGGGGAATATTAGCATCAAGTCTACCAAAGGGAAATAAGCACCTCCAAAAAAGTAGTCACCCCAAAGGAGAACTTTGAAATTGCCTCCTAAATTAACTAAGAATCAGTAACACATGGGGCAAAGCAGAGGCGAGAGAAGATTTGATTTTGAATGACCAGCTGAGAAATGCAGAAGGCAGGGGAG
The DNA here is from genome assembly GCA_013400935.1 of Turnix velox. Taxonomy (NCBI): domain Eukaryota; kingdom Metazoa; phylum Chordata; class Aves; order Charadriiformes; family Turnicidae; genus Turnix; species Turnix velox. Next base: position 182,067 of record VZTY01029639.1, on the reverse strand, counting down.
AGAAGGAAGCCAGCTTGTGGTGTCTTGGCTGGAATGTTTCTTCCATCCTGCAGCCTGGGGACTGAGAGAGGGCATTAAACACCCACAGCCCATTAGCTGTGTAGAGAGAAGACAGGAAAAGACGGATGAGCTATTAAATTTGATTTTCAGTTCAGTCTGCTTCTCTTTCTATATCTGCCTTTGGAACTTGGTCTGTTTTGGATTTTGTACCAGCGAGGAGTGGAGTTCCTCAGGGATCAGTACTGGGAACAGTGCTATTTAAATAACATTTTCCTTGGTGACATGGACAGTGGGATTGAGTGCACCCTCAGAAGATCTGGGGACAACACTGAGCTGCATGGTGCAGTTGACACACCAGAGGGAAGAGATGCCATCCAGAGGGAATTTGACAGGTTTGAGAGGTGGGCCCAGGCCAACCTCATGAAGTTCAGTAAGGCCAAGTGTAAGGTCCTCCACCTGGGTTGGTGCAACCCCAAGCACAGATACAAGCTGAGTGGAGAGTGGTTTGAGTGCAGTCCTGAAGAGAAGGATTTGGGCATGTCAGTGGATGATAAACTCTACATGAGCTGGCAGTGTGTGCTTGCAGCTCTGAAGCCAACCCAGTCCTGGGCTGCATCAAGAAAAGTGTGGCCAGAAGGTCAAGGGAGGGAATTTTTCCCCTCTGCGGGGTTCTGGTGAGGCCCCAACTGTGTCCCGTTCTGGAGCCCTCAAAATAAGGTGTAAGGCTTTTTAATAGGATATGTGATGGGAGGACTAGAAATAATGGATGTAAATTGGAAGAGGGTAGATTCAGGCTAGATATAAGAAAGAAATTTTGTACTGTGAGGGTAGTGAAACACTGGAACAGGCTGAGAGGTTGTGGATGCCCCCTCTCTGGAGGTGTTTAAGGCCAGGCTGGATGAGGTACTGAGCAACCTGGTCTTGTGGAAGGTGTCCCTGCCCATGGCAAGGGAGTTGGAACTAGATGATCTTTGAAGGTCTCTTCCAACCCAAACCATTCTATGATTCAATTAAGAGCAAGGTTTCAAGGTCAGTGGCTCAAATAATACCCTTTCATCTCAGCAGCTGTAACACATAACTACAGACTGCTGGAGCCCTTTGGCAGTGCTCCTCTCCATTTCTCCATCCGTGGAAATGAAAGGCACACAGTGGCAGTGCTAGGAGTGCCTTTAGATGGGCTGCACAAGCCCTGCAAGCAACAGCAGAGGCAGACAGGAGAGAGAAGAGTACTGGAAAAGAACTACATTCTAGTTTGTTCCCTACATTTGCAATTGTCACAGGTTATTAATAAAAGCCTGCAGATTTTAATTAAGCTGAAAGTGGTGTAGGATTTCCAGCAGAGCTTCTCAGCTCTGCTGCAGAACTTAGATTGTTCTTAATTCTGGGTATGTAGGACCTTTATTAAATGTTGCAAGAGTAAATGTAGTTGGAAGACCGGGAGAGCTGCTATTATGTGTAGTTTTTTACTTAATCTAAATGTAATTGGACTCTCAGAAATTCTAACATGACTTGTAACTGAAGTTAACACACTGTACTAATTCACTCTTCATTAAAATTTTAACAAAAAACTAGAAAATGGCACTCCCAAAAAGATCAAGAAGGGAAGCAAATGCAGAAACACTTCTTGAGGGTAAGCTGGGCACCATAAACTTTCCACAGCATTTTGCTTTCACAACCTGGTAGAGCTGCCAGAAGAAATTCCTGGCTCTTGTAATGCTGACCATAGCTGGGATTCAGCAAGCTTTCAGTTACATACTTCTCCTCTGAGTCACACTCTGGCAATCTTTCCCTCACTGCCTTGCAGCACTCTACATCCTTATAAAGAAAGGAGAGATGCTTCAGTATATCACCAATAGCAGCATGACATTAAGAGCCTCAATCCCTGGGTTAAGCACCACCTTCCTCCCAGCCCAGCCCAGCCCTTCTCTGAGAGCCCTTTGTTTAATGTGATATGAAAAGAAGAAAATAACTTGGGTAAATAGAGTATCAGAGTTAGCAGGATGAGTGTGCATGTATGTGGGTATAAGCAAATAGGTGGAACACAGGAGTTTCCACAGAAATGTAAGAAGAAGATTCTTCACAGTGAGGGTGAGAGAACAATGGCGTAAGCTGCCCACAGAGGGCATGGGGTCTTCTTCTCTGGAGACACTCAAACCCCACCTGGACACCTTCCTGTGGGACCCGATCTGAGTGTTCCTGCTCCAGCAGTGGGATGGGAGTAGACAGTCTCTTGAGATCCCTTCCAATCCCTGACATTCTCTGATTCTGTAAAATAGCTGAACATTTATTTTTCTGTGGAGCTAAATTAACAGCCAGGATATTAGAAGCCAGGGTCTACAGGGCCACTTTTATGTGAGGAAGGAAAAGAAGAAAAATATCTTTTCCAAGTCAAACGGGGCAGCTAGTGACCTGGAAAAAATGAAAATATTTACAATTTAGCATAGGTGAGGAGTTTGTACTACCTAGCATTGAATCAGAGGCAGCAGTTGAGGCTGCAGGGACAAAACTGGGCACAGTCCAGAGCTACAGCTGAGGGGGCCACCAGAGACCTTGGCACAGAAAGAGCCATCCAGGCTTAGGGAGTTGAGGTGACACATCCAGCAGCAGAGCAGTAACACAAAGGAGACTAGATGCCAGCTGTGGTGACACTCAGTCCAAAGCTCTAAGGAGAGACATTCCCTGGCTGGAGAAACCAACTTAATTAGGTCTCAAATGAGTGGAGAACCTCCCTGCAGCTGGTGTGTGACCCAGCCCAGGCCTGGGAGACATCGCCTTCCCTGCTTCCCAGCCGAGGTTTTGCATATCAGTTTGTCTTTATGTTAGGTTTATTTTGATGTTCTGCCAAGAGAGATTCTCATATCTCTCAACAGGTTGCAACAATGTATATTACAGGCTTTTAAAATGTAGAAAGTGTGAGACACTGGAATAGGTTGCCCAGGGAGGCTGTGGATTTCCCCTCCCTGGAGGTGTTTAAGGCCAGTCTGGATGAGGCACTGAGCAACCTTGTTTAGTGGGAGGTGTCTCTGCACAAGGCAGGGAGGTTGGAACTTACATGATCTTGAAAGTCCCTTCCAACCCAAACCATTCTATGATTTACTGTTTGCATGTATCAGGCTATGGTGTATTTCTTTAAACACTGCTTATTCCATTTTCCATAATATCTGAAAATAAACAGTGAGGTTTTCTCCCTTTAGCTAAATCCAATGATGGCAAAATTATTTTAGTGACTGTTGAAGTGAGCACTTCACTGCTGAACCTCCAGCCAGTTCACTGGTTTTACTTGAAGTGGTAGCGTGCTGGAGCTGTGCTGTGGTACTGCCTTTGTGAGATCTACCTTGCAGGCAACTGCTCCTTCCTTTAAGCAGCAGTACCTTTCTTGTCTGCCTCAAGCAATTCTTTGGGATGTCACACATCAAAATGCAGCTTTTTTTTTTTTCATTTGTCCTGATAGGTAGCAAAGAGTTTAAAGGTTTTAAGTTCAGAAGCTGATCTAGTCGTGTTTTGACCTTCCTCAAGATGCTGAACACCCTCCAGTGCTCTGCTCTGCAGAGTCAGGCAGAGGGCTGGAGCACTTCCCTTCTGAGGACAGGCTGAAGGAGTTCAGCCTGGAGGAGAGAAAGCTCAGGGGGAACCTCAGAGTAGCTTCTCAATACCTGAAGGGGGCTACAGAAAGGCTGGGGTGGGACTTCTGAATAGGGTCCAGGATGGCAGGACTAGGAGTAATGGATACAAATTGGAAGAGGGGAGATTTAGGCTGGAGAGAAGAAAGAACTTCTTTCCTGTGAAGGTGGTGAGACACTGGAAGAGGTTGTCCAGAGAGGTTGTGGATGTCCCTTCAATCCCTGGAAGTGTTTAAAGCCAGGCTGGATGAGGCATTGAGCAACCTGGTCTATTGGAAGGTGTCCCTGCCCATGGCAGGGTGGTTGGAACTAGATGATCTTTGAAGGTCCCTTCCAACCCAAACCATTCTCTGATTCTAAATAAAAAATGCTCATTCTTCTATTCTGTTTGGAATGAGAATGCCATTGCCATCCCTGTGGCATGAAGCATATTTCCCATATATTGTTTTCTCTGGTTAGGATTTAGATATTTCCAGAGTGACATATAGCATTATGCTTCAAAGCCTGCATCACCCGGGGGTTAGAAACATCCATTAATGCTAGGTGCAAAATCTATGTAATAGATGGGTTTATTTATAATGTTGCTTTTCTCCTAGCCCTTGACAGAGGTACGTGTCATCTCCATTGTTTGGCAGCTGAAGGAGTTGAGATGGGACTGGCCCACTGTCACAGAACGTGGATATTGGGGAATGAAGCTTTTCTCATGCCATTTCAAGCTTTTTGGAGTCAAAATCCAAGTCAAACCAAGATGTAAGTTATTCTTGCAACTGCATGGGAGAATTATCAGTGGCCTGCCTCTTTGAGGTATGACAAACCTTGCTTCAGACAGGAGAATATGAAGAAAGGAAGCAAATGAAGAGTGTATGTAGAGAAGGAAAGTGTAAAGAACTAAAAGTGCCTGTAGATTTACAGATTAATAAGAAAGCCTTTAAGAAAAGTAATGGCATTGTGTGTTTTAGACAACTTCTATGCATCCAAATTAAGTGCAATGCACATTGTTTTACTCCTCACCTATCATTGGCCTCTTACCCAAGCACACCCCATTCCCTCATCCCTCAGTCAAAGAAAAAAACAGAAAAAAGAAAAAATAGAATCAAAGAATCATAGAATGGTTTGGGTTGGAAGAGACCTTCAAGATCATCTGTCTCCAACCTCCCTGCCATGGGCAGGGACACCTCCCTCTACATCAGGTTGCTCAATGCCTTATCCAGCTTGGACTTAAACACCTCCAGGGATTGAAGGGGAATCCACAGCCTTTCCCGGCAACCTCTTCCAGTGTCTCACCACCTTCTTCTCTCCAGCCTGAATCTTCCCTCTTCCAATTTGCATCCATTACTCCTAGTCCTGCCATCACATATCCTATTAAAAAGTCCTACCCCATCCTTTCTGTAGCCCCCTTCAGGTATTAGAAGCTATACTACGAGGTTCCCCCTGAGCCTTCTCCAGGCTGAACAACCCCGACTCCTTCAGACTGTCCTCAGAAGGAAGTTGTGCCAGCCCTCTCATCATTAAGATTCCGAGGTGGAGTTTCCCCTGCTTTTTAGGTTAGGAGTGTAAGTTTCCTATACTGCTGGTAGACAGTAATTAAGACACGACCTGATTTCAACTAGAGAATGGGAAAGTGCTTCTGTAGAGCTGTGACTCTCTGCCTGCTGTGCAGTCACACCCACCACTCCAGTTCTCATCTGAGATGGCTAAGCTGCTTCCTCTGCTGTGCACTCATCTCTCAGACAGCAAATATTTTGGGAACATTTCCACAGCTTCTTAGTTTTAAGGAATCTCATCTCCAAGCAAAAGAGTGATGACATGAGTCTCAGAGCTGTGTGATCTGGGCTGCTACTGACCAGTCTGCTCTCACACATCCTAAGCAAAGAGCAGGAGGCTGAAAACACACCCCAGTTGCCACAACAGCTGGATTACTCTTGCAGCAAGGCTCAGATATTGCTGCTAAACACTCAACAAAGCACAATTTCACCTCATTCATGTCTAGAAATACATAAAGGTTGAATGTCAGAAGGATGGAGCCAGGCTCTTTTCAGTGACCTCCAATAATAGAACACAGGGCAATGGGTGCAAGCTGGAACACAGGAGAATCCACAGAAATATAAGAGAAAACTTATTCAGGGTGAGGGTGAGAGAAGAGAGGCACAGGCTGCCCAGAGAGGGTGTGGGGTCTCTTTCTCTGGAGACATTCAAACCCCACCTAGACACCTTCCTGTGTGACATGATCTAGGCGTTCCTGCTCTTGCAGTGGGATGGGACTAGATGATCCCTTCCAATCCCTGATATTCTGTGGTTTGCAGAGCAAAGCAGCTGTTCCTACTTCAGAACTGTATATTGTTGCGTGCAGGGAATCTAAAATGACTCTGATAAAGTTAATGGTGTACAGTTTGCAAGTTAGTTATAACAAAGCCTCAAGCATTCCTACAAAGCTTAATTTAATATTCCAGCTCATTAAAAAATCTTATTATAGAAACTACAGGCTTCATAAATGCATTTTTATATTATTAGAGAAGCATGCTAATGAAAAACAATTTGAATGCAAAATGCACTTGTAAGGGAAGCTGCTTATAGTAAAACTAGCAGAATGAAATTTGCTGTCAGCAAAGCTCCTGACGGATTTCTTGTTCTGAGTTACAAATTGATTGTGGGTTTGTGTACTCAGACCTTTTTCTCATAGAAAGGGTGTACCAGAGAATTCAAGTGACTGAGATGATAATAATGGCACTGGTTGTAATCTGCCTTTGAGGAGCTGGCAGTAACTGGAGCTTCTGGAACAGCAGTGGGAAGAGTTAGCTCTGAGCTGGGAACTCGGTTTGGGTGATGGTCTTCAGGTGGCTGGATGGAAGTGGGTGAAGATGCTGTCATTGGGCATGAGTGACACAAAGAGGTGGTGGAAGTTTGCACTCAGTTATCTCCTCCCTGAGAAATTATCATCTCCCCCTTCCTAAGCTCTCCTCCATGCCTCAGGTTGGCAGAGGTGGGAAGGAATTGGGTGGCTCCTTTCTCCATGTGAGCCCCTGGTTCATGCTGCCCAGAGAAGCTGTGGCTGCCCCATCCCTGGACAGGTTCAAGGCCAGGGCTTAGAGCAACCTGGACTAATGGGAGGTGTCCCTGGCCAGGGCAGGGAGGGCTTGGAGCTAAATGATCTTTAAGGTCCCTTCCAACCCAAACCATTCTGTGATTCTATGGCCAAAATATCCCAGATCATTCAGTGATCATGACAGCTTGCATCCCTAGGTATTTCTCTGTGAAGCTATACCAATTCTTTAGTAGTGAAAATTGGAAAGAATTGAATCATAGGACGAGGGTCTCCCGTAGCTCTAGTAGAAATTAAGTTTTTATCTACTTAGAGTGATATTTGTTATGTTTAGCAACTAAATAAGTGAGTGTTTTATAATTTTTATTGACTAATGTATTCTGAATAACCTAAAAGTGAGCATGTTTCGTCTTTGTAGCTGAGGCAATAGACTATCAGTGATTAATGAATGATTTATCATCAGAATAGAAACCAATAACATTTTACATCATCTGTATTCTTCACACGCAGTATTTGTAGCTACCATTCATAGACTGTAAATTATAGAAGTCTACAATATTTGAATCATGTATGACATAGTTTTATCCTTGTGTTTGAAATTTTGTGCACTAACATTCAAGTAGGTAGCATTCAAAATCCTTGTAGACAACAAATTTCTTTGTATTCAGTAACAATTAAAAAGTTAATCCACAGACCCTTGCCTTAGTGAATTAGCAGTGCTTTTTTTATGTACAAAATAAATGTAAAAGGTCAGGCTGTGATCCCCCAAAACCACTATGAAGTCATCAGAGAATTAATTTTGTTATTCTGCTGCAGCTGCATGTAATCACAGGGGTTCATATGGGTGAAGTATTATTAAGTTCTGCTCACTGACACATACTGCAATACGCTAAATAAGAGCCAAGGAATTCAGACCACTGAAATTACTCCTACAGGAAATCAGACCATTCTTTTTTTATTACTCTTTTTTTTTAAAAAAAAAAAAAATCTTTTCTGATATTTTGACAGCAGCTGATCCTCTGTTTCTGCTACTTCATTTTTTTTTCACACTTCTCTCCTGAAGTACCCCTCTGAGAGTAGAGGTAGCCCATAGATAGCCCCTACAACGTGGGGGCCATGTAGATGATCTACACATGGCTGTGAACAGGCCATCAGGGCCAGAGAGAGGGAATGAGAGCTTGCTCCATCTCCCATAGCAATGGTAGTCATAGAATGGTTTGTATTTGAAGGGACCACCAAGATCATCTAGTTCCAACCCCCCTGCCATGGGCAGGGGCACCTCCCACTATACCAGGTTGCTCAATGCCTCATCCAGCCTGGCCTTGAACACTTCCAGGGAAGGGGCATCCACAGCCTCTCCAGGCAACCTGTTCCAGTGTCTCATGACCCCAACAATAACAAATTTCTTCCTAATATCTAATTTAAATCTCCACTTTTCCCATTCCAAACCATTTCTCCTCATCCTATCATGCCACTCTCTGGTGCAGAATCCCTCCCTATCTTTCCTTTAGAACCCCTTTAAACACTGGGAGGCCGCTATGAGGTCTCAGCACCCTTAACCTTTCCTTGAAGGAGAAGTGGAGCCCGGAAAAGACTGGGAGGGCTGAGGAGCCAGGTCTGCAGGCACCAGGGCAGGGCAGGAAGTGACATGTCATAGAATCATAGAAAAGTTTGGGTTGGAAGGGACCTTAAAGATCATCTAGTTCCAACTCCCCTGCCATAGGCAAGGACACCTCTCACTAGATCAGGTACCTCAGTGCCTTGTCCAGCCTTGCCTTAAACACCTCCACAGAGTGATATGATTATGATGATAAAAAGGCTAGAACAATTCCATTATGAGGACAGGCTGAAGGAGGTGGGATTGTTCAGCCTGGAGAAGAGAAGGCTCATGTGGGAGCTCATAGCAGCTTCTCAATACCTGAAGGGGGCTACAGAAAGGCTGGCGTAGGACTTTTGAATAGAGTCCAGTATGACAGGACTAGGAGGAATGGATGCAAATTGGAAGGTGGAGATTTAGCCTGCTGAGAAGAAAGAAGCTATTTCCTGTGAGGGTGATGAGACACTGGAAGAGGTTGCCGGGAGAGGTTGTGGATGCCCCTTCCCTGGAGGTGTTTAAGGCCAGGCTGGATGAGGCATTGAGCAACCTGGTCCAGCAGGAGGTGTCCATGGCAGGGTAGTTAGAACTAGATGATCGTTAAGGTCCCTTCCAACCCAAACCATTTGATGATTCTATAATTCTGTATGAAGACACTAATGCACTGTGAAAATACCACACTAAACAGTGAGACTCATAAAGCTGCTCTTTCCTTAGGTAAACTCTGGGCAAAGCAAGAAGACGATGGGCAGGCTGCACTGATTTAAACCAGCTTGGGGAGATGAGGATTGTGTTTCATACACTTACGCTGTTCCAGCATCCTCTATGGCATTTTCTCTCAACCTTTTCATATACCATATCAATAGGTTCTCACATTTACAAGTATGGAAGAATTAAAAACAAGAGGGTTGTGGGTTTTTTGTTCTTTTCATTATCTTTTCTGTGGACACTGCCCTTGTGGGCTTTCTACTGCTCTACCTCACTCCCAATGCAAATGTCATCATCAGGTAAAAATAAACTCTAAAACTACCTAAAAGACTAACTAACAAAGTAGCTTTGTTTGCCTTTAGCAATTTAATATAGCTTCAGCATAAAATTTGACCACATGTGGATGAAAAAGCTTCAGTGCATCTGTGTGTGCTCTGGAGCTGACTTCGCTCTTATGTGGACCTGTGGGCTGAACTGATTTAAAGATGCCTGATCATCTTTTAAGTACACAACCACAAAGTTCAGCTGGTGATTAAATCTTGTGCACAAAGTCAGAAAGCTTATGAGGACAGGCTGAAGGACTTGGGGTTGTTGAGCCTGGAGAAGAGAAGACTCAGGGGGGACCTAAGAGTAGTTTCTCAGTACCTGAAGGGGGCCACAGAAAGACTAGGGTAGGACTTTTTAATAGGGTCCAGATGGCACGACTAGGAATAATCTTATGGTTCTATGATACACCACATGAATATCTTTCTTAGGGCAGAAGTATACTATTTAACAAAACAGGGACATTTATTAATTAATAAATCTAAGACGATCTCCAGCTAAACAGGCAGTAACTGAAATCACTAGCATCCTAATTTATCTTTTCATGAATATAATCACTCAGATCAGTGTTTTAGGGTAAAACAGATGTAGAATCCTTCCCTGAGGATTTTTTGAGCTGCTTAAAATGCAGAATCCTGCTCTGGCAGGGGGGTTGGACTTGATTCTTGAGGTCCCTTCCAATCCCTGATATTCTGTGATTCTGTGTGATTGTGTAATGGATGCAGATTGGAAGAGAGGAGATTTAGGCTGGATTTAAGAAAGAAGTTCTTTGCTGTGAGGATGATGAGACACTGGAAGAGGTTGCTGGGAGAGGTGGGGGATGACCCCTCGATCCCTGGAGGTGTTTAAGGCCAGGCTGGATGAGGCACTGAGCAGCCTGGTCTAGTGGGAGGTGTCCTTGCCTATGGCAGGGGGTTTGGAACTAGATGATCTTGAAGGTCCTTTCCAACCAAACCATTCTATGATTCTTTGAAAGCTGAAGTGGTGGTGCTGAGCCCACAACCAAATTGCTTTTAGGAGTTCATTTGTCTGGAAGCTGTTGACACAGAGGCCAGGAAAAAATTGTAGAAAAAGGCAGTTATAATGTAATTATGATAACACTCCTATATTTTTGTAAATGCCTGACATTTAATCAAAATAGCAACTATTCATTCATTACTAGGACTTAGTGAAGCCAAATGCAGATTGAAGTGCAGGGTGTTTGTCAAGTTGGAGATGTTGGGTTTTCTGAGGAAAATAACAGCAGGTTCTGAGGCAGAATCCTGAATTTCTCCACCACATCTGCTGTGCTGTCAAATAGGCTGTTGTGATCCCAGTTCTTACTGTGAAGTGCCAACAGAACTGGGTTTATATCCCTTCCAAGCCGTAACTGGATGTTGTTCACTGCCAATGTATTCTGGTTCATGTAAATTCAGAAAGAATCTGTGACAGGCCATGTTGTCTCACTGTGTTATTTTTAGTCCATGTACATAATTTACCTTACTCCTTTCTACAGGGACTCTGCAGCTGATTGAGGGCTGTGATAGAGGCTCAAATCAAGTTAGAGGAAGTACAGACCAGAAGCCTCAAATTCAATTTGAGGGATGAGAGTAGGCTGGAGATGCTTCACCTGCTCCTAGTATGTCATGAGAGCTATGCAACAAGATATATTAGATAAGGATTTCCTGCTTTAATGATGACCATAAAGAGGACCAGCGCTCTGAGGATGCAAAATGACATACAACTGTTGAAATAATAGAACTACAATGACCTAGTAAGAGTGTCTGTAGACAATTGAAAGATACTGTTTTCATGGAACTTGGCAGGACCACTCAAATCAGTGAGATGAGAAGGAGCTAGCAAATAATCAGAAAAGGTTTCACCAGGCAAAATTCAGAGCTTACATTTCTGGGTTTTCTGAAAAACAGAGGGTGGGCAACTGCATTATCTTTGTTCCTCCTTTAGTTCAACCAGTTACACAGCCAACAGGAGAACTACTGTATTTTGACATGACAGTTAATTGTTTCTTCTCTGGTGACACTGACGTATTAAATATTGGATATTTGGTTCTATTTACTGCTCTTACTTTCTGTAATCCAATCAAATTAATCTTCCCAGCTGCTATTATAAAGCAAAGTAAATCCTCTTTTCTAAACTGTTTGTAAACAACTCTTTAGTGTTCATTGTCAGCTCTAAGCTAGGGAGTATTTTATGTAGCCACAAGCAGATCACTGTCAACAGAAAAATTAGATCTTACATCACAAAATACTTTCAAGCATGTTTCAACAGACAAGTATACGTGAACATTACATTTTTTGAAGCAGAGGAATCCTCCCACCCGACCCATGTATAGATTCCAGTGTATGTATGAACGCTGAAATATATAATTAATGATTACCACATTTCCCTCCCCCTTAAATTCAGGTTCTTTCCCATGAAATCAGACCTATTTCCTGATCAAGCTACTTTTCTGCTTGAAAAAGTAATATGTAAATTATAAACTGTAATGAATAACTTAAAGTCTGCTTTGAATATCCATAATGCTCTAGTTCTGAGGATCTCAAATCATGCTTTGTAAACTTTAATTGAGCTGCCTTAGAATCATACAATGGTTTGGGTTGGAAGGGACCTTAAAAGGCTTCATCCCTATGATGCAGGAAAAGATTATGGCTAAATGACAGCAAGAGAAATACAGAGGCAAATCTTGGCCTCAAAGAAATGGTCACAGAGTCTCCTCATTGCCTTATCAATACAATGCTTCTCTACCAGCAGTACTCTGAATTTATTTTATAGGTAAGGAACAAGAAGAGAATGCTCCAGCTTTTGATGCTAAGAAGCCAGTGTCTTTCACAAGCCACCCAGGGAAAGCAAACAAGAGCCCAGTAAAGCAGGAGGCAGAGTTTCAGTGGTTGCATCCTCTCCTGCACTGACAGTGGGCAGCAGATGCATAGTTGTGGTGCCTCAGCAGCCTGAAGGCCAGGATTTCTCCTCCTCCTTCTCAGAGTCTCAAGATGTCAGGGGTTGGAAGAGACTTTGACAGATCATCTAGTCCAGTCCCCATGCTGGAACAGGAATGATGTTCATTCTCCATGTTCATTAGCAGACAGCATGTTAGCAGCTACAAATGCACTTCTGCTTTAAAATCACTTAAAACCCCACACATCTTTATTTTTGAAATTCACACTGACACAAGTGAAATAAAAAATATACAAGGAATCTAATTCTACTGTCTTGAAACTAAGATTTCTGAGTTGAGTGCAATACTACAGCTGTTCTTTTATGTAGCTCCACATTTCACATCTTCAGTGGTTTCACAGACTGTACCAAAATACAAATTCCTGGTTTTCCAGTTTCCTTGGTTAACTCATTACTTGGTCCTTATTGTTGTATTTCATAGAATCATAAAAACATAGAATGCTTTGGGATGGAAGAGATCTTAAAGATCATCTATTTCCAACCACCCTGCCATATGCAGGGGCACCTCCCACTAGACCAGGTTGGTCAATGCCTCATCCAGCCTGGCCTTAAACACCTCCAGAGATTGAGGGGGCATCCACAACCCCTCCCGGCAACCTCTTCTAGTGTCTCACCACCCTCACAAGAGAGAGCTTTTTTTTATTCTCCAGTCTAAACCTCCTCTCTTCCAATTTGCATCCATTCCTCCTAGTCCTGTCATACTGGACCCTATTCAAAAGTCCTCCCCCAGCCTTTCTGTAGCCCCCTTCAGGTATTGAGAAGCTACTCTGAGATACCCCCTGAGCCTTCTCTTCTACAGACCAAACAAGCCCAACTCCTTCATCCTATCCTCAGAAGGGAAATGCTCCAGCCCTCTCATTATCTTCATGGCCCTCCTCTGGACCCGCTCCAACAGCTCAATGTCCTTCTTATGTTGAGGGCTCCAGAACTGGACACAGTAAGTGGAGTTGGGGTCTCACCAGAGCAGAGTAGAGGAAGCAAAGGAAATTTCTCATTCTTTGTATTTTTAAAGATCAAATGACATAGCTTCTCAGTGATTTGAAATGGAGAACTCAACATACAACCTTCTGATGGGCTCACCAGGTAGGAGAGTCAGAACAGCCTGGCAATTAAAGACAAAACAACTAGAAACACCCAGACACCTCTATGCATCTTTTGAAGGGAGAAAGCCGAGAAAGTGCTTGTGGCTGACTGGAAAACTGATCTACATGGTGGAGCATGATACTATGTAGGTCTCAAATGATTGGCCACAGAAACAGCAGCATAAGGAGCCACACTTCTGCACTGGGCAGTAGGTTTTGTCCCAAGCTGGGGAGACCATTAATGACACTGGTATGACAATGCTGCTGGGAGAACACTCAGCAAAACAGTTTTGATTTATCCCAAGTTCAAATTTTTGCTCTTTTTTTGCTTCAAAACCTAAAATTTAAACATTTCTTATGAAATGAAGCAACTGGAAGAAATGCTCTGCACATGGAGATTTTTGATGCTTCAAAACCTAAAATAAAAAAAAAATTCTTGTGCAATGAAACAGCTGGCAGAAGATGTTTCACCTAAATGAGAACAAGATGCCTGCTGGTTTTCACCCTTCTAGCCTTTTACCAAAGGAAACCATAGAAGAAAAGCCACTTCACAGCTAAAAAATAAGATTAAACAGCTTTTCCTCTGATATATTAAAAGAGGTTGAGGGGTAATTTTAGTTGCTTTAAGCTGCTTTTGCCATGAAGAAGGTCAGGTTCTGCCCATGATGAAATCCTTTCTGTTTTGATGACAAGTCAGGCTGGGACCAGGAGGCTGCACTGGGTGGCAGTGGGTGTTGTTACCAGCACCATGATACAGTTGTGCTCCTTTTCCACAGCCATTCTTTAAGCTTAGTTAGAAAATGCCTGAGATGTTGTGTGATGTAAGGCTGTGATCTTGTGACCGACAGATCATTATTGCAGCAGCTAATTACCCTTTGCTGATTCCTGGACAATGAGGTTAGCATCAGTGAGGCCAGTGAAGTGTATCAGGAGCACAAAGGGACACAAAAGACAACAGGAATTAAAACCCGTGGTTAAACAGAACAATGAACTGCTGTCCACGAGGCAGACTGAAGTCTGGGTGCTTCCTCACCTCCCTGCCATGGACAGAGATGGGAGGAAGAACACTCATAACTTACAGCTCCTTTGGCACTGGGTGGGCATTGGGGCTGTGTAGACAAGACCCCTACATTGCTGCTGTCAGCCTGGGCTGAACTTCATGTACTGTGTTCTGACCACAGGTGTGACTTGGGGACAGCCCAGCAGCTTCACTTTGGACAGGCTTTCATTGGAAGATGTTTCACCTAAATGAAAACAAGATGTCTGCTGGTTTTCATTCTTCTAGGCTTTTACCATAGGAAATTATAGCATGGCAAGAAAAGCCACCTCACAGCTTAAAGTAAGATTAAAAAGATTTTCCTCTGAAAAAGGAAATAACCAATGTGGGGGCTGGAGGTTAGCTCATCCCAGTCAACATCTCCTCTCAGGCTCCTGAGGCTGGAGGGTTTTGAGCATATCATAGAATCGCAGAATGGTTTGGGTTAGAAAGATCCCTTCTAAAATCTAGTTCCAACCCCCTGCCATAGACAGGAACACCTCCCACTAGATGAGGTTGCTCAGTGCCTTGTCCATACACTTAAAGATAATTACATGCCTACAAAAACAGGTATTAAGAGAGACAAAATGGGGTGACATTTTTAGATGTGCTTGGCAGTGATAAACTTCACTTGTATCCAGGTCAATGGGATTTCTTTCCACATGTCTTAAGTGGGAACTGAATTAGGTCAGTGCCAAAGTGCTTTTGTAACTCAGACTTGAGCAGTAAGTGAGCAGGTACAGCCTGTTCCTTGCCTTTAATAACAGCTAAGGGACATCTCCCATGCAGTGCAACATGAAGTCCCTCTTGATGACAAAAATACCACTTTTTAGCTCTTGTAATTGTGTAAATATATGCACAAAATCCTCAACATTTGAAGTGATCTGAACAGGTTAAAAAATTTGTTGAATTGGAAGAAAAGGTGGAACGTACCTTTTCCTGTTTCCTCTTCTAAACTACCCCATGCAATTAGGAAAAAGGTACATCCGTGCTAAGAACAGTCCATTCGCAGTAGTGAATGATTAACCAATGAAAAGTCAGGACAGTTCTTGATACACAGAATCACAGAATGTCAGGGATTGGAAGGGACCTCAAGAGATCATCCTGTCTCATCCCCCTGCTGGAGCTGCAACACCCACATCAGGTCACACAGGAGGGCATCCAGATGGGGTTTGAATGTCTTCACAGAAGGAGACCCCACACCCTCTCTGGGCAGCCTGTGCCACTCTTCTCTCACCCTGACGAAGTTTTTTCTTATATTTCTGTGGAACCTCCTGTGTTTCAACTTGATACCCTCAGGTAGCACTTCACCAGAGTAATGGATAGAAATGAGGAAAATCCTTTGAAAAAAAAAAAAAGAAATATTTATGAAAATATTAGACACACGAGTGTATGTTGAATATGCATGCACAATTGCATGCTTAATTTGCACACTCAATTATTGCCATTGTGCATAAAATTGAATAATTATCCATGAAAATAACTGATTATGGTTATTTACTTCCATAATGACTTGATTTGCACATACAGTCATGGTAATTAGACACACAAATTAGTCATCACACAATTGCATGCCTAACCTTATTAAGAATCAGAATCAATGTGTTTGTTTTAAGTTGCATTTGTCCAATTCTTCAGGACTATGATTTTTGTTATAGCTGGAGGGGAAGTGATGTGTCACCAGCTTCCCATTGCACCTTAGTCATGGTACTACCATTCAGGCACCAGTGGAGCCTGCAGAATACTCCTCACATGACTGTTTGGCTCCTATACAAATGACAATGGAAGTGCCATAGTAAGTGAAAAATTAAAAATTAGTCAAAATCTGACAAGAATTTGGGAACAGCACACAGTTTTCTAGTAACTTTCAAATCAGGAATGAGGTAAATAATAACATTTCAGTATAATAGCATTTGTGAAGAAGAAATGCAAAATACAGAATCATGGAATCATAGAATGCTTTGGGATGGAAGGGATCTTAAAGAT
>VZTY01029639.1:116993-165628 GCA_013400935.1 Turnix velox | reverse complement strand
ACCCTATTCAAAAGCCCTACCCCAGCCTTTCTGTAGCCCCCTTCAGGTATTGAAAAGCTACTCTGAGGTCCACCCTGAACCTTCTCTTCTCCAGTCTGAACAATCCCAACTCCTTCATCCTGTCCTCAGAAGAGAAGTGCTCCAGCCCTCTCATCATCTTCATGACCTCTTCTGCACCTGCTGCAACAGCTTAATGTCCTTCTTATGTTGAGGGCTCCAGAACTGGACAGAGTAACTCCAGTTGGGGTCTCACCAGAGCCAAGTAGAGGGGCAAAATCACTTCCCTTGGCCTGCTGGCCACAATTCTTATGATGAAGCCCAGGAATTGGTTGGCTTCTGGGCTGCAAGCACAGACTGCCAGCTCATGTTGAGTTTGTCATCCACTGATGCCCCTAAATCCTTCTCTTCAGGCTCTTCAAGGAATTCTCTACCTTTTATTATACTAACCTGGATGAAAACTTAAAAAAAAATTTAGAGACTTTGTAATCAGTTGAGATGATGTTTCAGAAAGTCCAGAGAATCTACTACTTCCATTTTACAACTAAAGCTAGTTGAGATGGAGTTGTTAAATGCCAGAGCCTCACCAGTTCTCTGCTGCAGTCCCGGAAATAAAATCCAATTTCTGCTCCCAGATTTGTGATTTCACTTATTAGTCTGAATGTCTTGCCCTTGTAAATGTCCTGTCTCCCGATGCAGTAGGTGAGGATACCTTTATTAACTTTCCTATAAATCACACTTTGCTAGAAAAAATAATAAAAGCCTGGGGAATTAGTCTATAAAATTGTGCTGCTTCCCTATCACTTAATAAATGCCTGTGTCCTGCGGTTGGAACTTGGTGAGCTCCCTAATTAAAAAGAACAAATATGAGAAAAATACTGGCAAGTTGAAATATTGAGCTGTTCGGTGTTTGTTGTTGCAGCCTTCTTGAGTACAATTTTCTAATAATTGGGCCAGATGGACAAGGAAAATAAAATTAGCATGACAGCTTGAATGGAGTGTATTACTCTATAGAAAGCATCACGCGTGACAGATCTGTGAATTTCCCTGCATAAATCACTGAGAGCCTCTTTGTGCCTCTGCTCATCATCTCTTCTTCTTCCCCTTTAGTCCTGAGTTTATGCCAAGGTAGTTAATGGTGGAAGAAATACAGGGGTTAAAACATTTTGTCCTGAATGAATTTATTATTTTTTGTGTGTTGTTAATTATGGGCCCTAATTTAGTTCTTGCTTAATGCACTTCAGAAGAAATTGTATCTCTTGTAATTGCTTTATTATTACTTGACATTAGACCTTATGTTAAGCAATCAAAGTGGTCTGGCAGGATGAAAAGGAGGGAAGAGGATCAAGATACAGGGAAGATGAGTAAGCATCTTTGAAGCAATCACACTGTCCTCATCAGCCAGGAACATTACAGGATTAATGTTACACTTTCTCTATCAAAGAGAAAAGAAGAAAGAATCATAGAACGTCAAGGATTGGAAGGGACCTCAAGAGATCAGCTAGTCTCACCCCCCTGCTGGAACAGGAACACCCAGACCAGGTCACACAGGAAAGTGTCCAGGTGGAGTTTGAATGTCTCCAGAGAAGGAAACCTCACACCCTCTCTGGGCAGCCTGTGCCACTCTTCTCTCCCCCTCACCATGAAGAAGTTTTTTCTCATATTTCTGTGAACCTTCTGTGTTCCAACTTTCACCCATTGTCCCTTCTTCTATCATGAGATGTCACTGAGAAGAACCCGGCTCCATCTTCCTGACACTCACCCTTTCCAAATTTATCGACATTGAGCTGCTGTTTGATTCCTGTTAGTTTGTGACAAGGTTTTGTTTTGAGCATTTTCAGGTGGAGTCTTGTCAGCCTGGCTCTTCTCTACTGCTTTGAGAAGAAACTCATCACATTTGGGGGACATGGCCCTAGGCCAGGAGGGGCAGATGATGCTGCAACAGCCACGAGTGCACATTTCAAAGGCCATCAGAAATCAGTAGCCAAAATGCCATAATAAAACTGGTTAATGCTATGATACAAGAGCTTTCTGCAAATCCCTTCAAATATTAGGTGTCAAAAATGCCAGAAAAATATAGTACCTTTGCAACAAAGGCCTATTAATATTTTATAGGCAGATATTCCCCATCTTAAATCCTGAGGAAAGCCATTTTGTATAAATAACTCAGGACTTCCAAAGCAAATGTTAGCACCTCATGCTAGTTTAATTCTTTCTCAAGGCTGTTTTTATAAATCATGAGTAAATGATGGTTGATGTTGTAATTGCAACCAATCTGAAGTTAGGATACAGAAGACAAACCCAACCCCAGGAGGCATTTTAATTTTAAACCATTCTGCAGCGTGTGGTCCTGCTTTAGCCAGACAGATCATTGATTTGATGGGATGTGTTGAGCAAGCGCTAGTCTCCACAAAAAAGTAAATATTTGTTTACATGCATAAGGTTACTTAAAAAAAAAGAAAAAAAAGAAGTGTATTTCGTGCTGCTAAGGGAGTATTTCTTTAGTTCATGTAATATTTTCCATAATGATTTCTGATTACTTAAATGCATAGTACAAATGGTAATCAGAACCCCTTTCAGAGCAAATCCTACTGCTAAGTACCTCCTATGAGTTTAATCAGAGTGTGCAATTCACACCTTAAAGTGTTGTAATTGCCCCCTACAAAGTTGGTCCTATTTCATTTTAGTATCACTGGACTAACTACTGAAAACTCAATGTGAGTTCCTGGAATGCTTCATTCCTCATTGAGAGTTTTACATACATAATTAGTCTCCAAGAAGGGCACCATAAAAAGGTGAGGATTTTTAAAGAAAAGCCATGGTTTGTAACAGCTTTAAAATCAGTTCACTCTGTTGAACACTTTGCTCTGAGATCCAGCCTGATTGCCATTTCCTTCAGATAATTCTGCCTGTTCTTTTGTCAAAGAAAATGATACATACTGCTGCAGTAGAAAGGTTTTCATTTTGTGGTTTTCTAACATCAGGCAGTCCATCCTCATTTTCACGCAACTATAAACAACATTTACACTGAGATGAGATTATAATTATCATGGAATCACAGAATCACAGAGTTGGAAGGGACCATCAGAGGCCCAACTCCCCTGCAGTGACATGGACATACTTCACTAGATCAGGTAGCTCAGAGCCTTAGCGAGTCTGGCTTTGGATGTCTCCAGGGATGCAGCCTCACCACCCTGAAAAAATTTTCTCTAATGTCTAAATTCTTATGTTACTTTTTGAAAGAACAATTGAGAGTACCCAGGGATATAAGCTGCAGAAGAATGTAAAACTACACAGTATTTTGAGCCAAAGAAAGAGACCCTGGAGACAGAGCACACAACTCACCTGCTGTCCGTTCATGCAATCCACCTCTCCTTTTTATAGAAAACATTGTTTGTGTGGTCAACTAGAAAATGTAATTTCTCATTATGAAGAACATTTTGGCTCCCTGTGAGTAATTTGTGTTTTCCTTGCTATTAGGGTACTCAGGTTAGATATGAGAAAGAAGTTCTTTGCTGTGAGGGTGGTGAGACACTGAAAGAGGTTGAGGGGAGAGGTTGTGGATGCCCCCTCAATCCCTGGAGCTGTTTAAGGCCAGACTGGATGAGGCACTGAGCAACCTGGTCTAGTGGGAGGTGTTCCTGCCCATGGCAGGGGGGTAGGAACTCGGTAATCTTTAAGATCCCTCCAACCCAAACCATTCTATAACTCTATGAGTGTTCCCCCAGTGGTCCCCATTGTCCAGGGTGCCTGATCATCTGCTCCCTTTGCCTGCCTGAGGATATGAGACATGCCTGAGGTGACTCAGCCCTGCCACAGGGGAACTCAGCTCTATCACAGCCAAATGGGGAGACCATCCTGGGAGCCATTTTCTCCAGGGCCTGCCATGGGGTGGTGTCACCAAAGGCCAATGAGAGCCCTGAGTGATGAACAAGTCAAAACCAACTTTACCTTGCTAGGTATTTCTGCTTTTCCTTCATCAGGTGGGTGAAGGTTTTAACCTGAGGAGAAACAAATGGCAGAGCTTCTTCATCAAGATGGTTCACCAGATCTCAAAATGCTGCCTTCAGGACTGAAACCCAGAATGAGATATCACATCAGCTCCCCACTCACTGCTGGTTCAGCTTGGGCAGTCAAAGGCATAACAAAGCTTGGGTCACATTGCTGGAAACGTCAGTTTACCTGCTGACACCAAGCCTTCTATGAGTGATTCCATCCCTTTAATTGTACAGATTGCACCAATTAGACCTGCTGGTGAAATTACCAAGGGGAGCCTCAGCCTGGCACTGAAACATTTTTTGTACCTGACCTCCTGAATGCTATTACCTGCAGTCTACCAAGCTGGGACTTCCCACCTACAAACTGCATCTCCAATTGATTTTCTAAGGCGGGTTCACTCAAGAGCCCCAGCAGCACACAGCCCTAGGCATGTTCTGCTTGCAATCCTGAGATGGACCTGCCCACCAGCCCCTGGCTGCTCACTGCTGTCAAGCATCTCACATCAGGCACAAAAGTGGAGTTCATCCAGCCTCTCTACCTTCTGGAACCAGCTTTTGCCTAGAATGTCATATCTTGGTCCATTTTTTCTTGAATGTGGCACATGAGACAACCTCATATGTGCAGTGAGGAGAGGCACAAAAACACTCTGTAACTTTGGAGCAGCTCAAGTTAATGGTGTGGGTCTGCTAGCTGTTGTTTGTTGGCAGTGCTCAGAGTGATGGCCAGGAGGGACAGCACACAAAAGGCACAGATGCCTGTTTTTACATGTCTTTCTGATATCTTCATGTTTCCCAAAACCTAAAACCCACACCATCAGGCATTTCTTTGAACATTCATCATTTGGTTTCTAAGAGGCAAAATGAACAACCAGATCATGGGTGCTGATGGCACCCAAAAGTGGGCTGTCCCCAAAGTCAGCCCAGGGTGTGTGACACAAGTCCATGCTACTTGCCCTGCTACTCCCACAATGTTTTCCTTCTGTCAGCTTTCATTTTCTCACTTTTCATTCCATCCCCTTTATCCCCTTGCTCTGCAACACTGAGCAACCAGAAAGGTCAGTTAAAAGCCACAAACTCCAGCTTTAATCCATCTTTTCTTTCTACTAAAAGTGCATGCAGTATCTGGCCTGGTTCTTCCTTTCTCACGACCAGACAGGTGAGTCCAAGAGACAGCAGATTCCTTCTCATCTTCTCTTTCTCCCTATCTTAACTCTGCATGTTTGTTGTATAAAGAGAAAAAAAACCCAAAGAAATACAGAACTTGTGCAAACAAACTTCCTGCTTGGAATTATTTTAACCAGTTAATTCTGTCTTGAAAAGGATGCTATAGCAAACAACTGAAAATATATTCTGCAGCTCAGTGAATAGGGAAGAGGATATCCATTGTTTCAAAGAATAATACTGTAAAATACTGTGTGCTTGTTCTAACACTGAGTGAAAATAATGGCATTTATCAAAAAAAATTAAATGTGATGAAGCACAGTTCTACTCCTCTTGGTTGTACCATGTTCGACCATTAATGATTATCAGGGGGTGTTTTTACCCCAGAGCTTCATTGTATCAGCAGAGCTGTGCTCTGCCTAGGTGGGAAGCAGAGAGTTCAGACTTCTTCTTTCCTGGAAGCTGCCTCAGGCATGCCTGGGGTTGAAGGGTGTGTTGGTGTGCTCTCCCCATTTTCCCCCCCTTATTTTCCCCTGGCTCCTGCTGAAGACATAGTGGGAGGTGTGACGAGCTGCACCTGGACCTTGGGGGACAGCTCGCTACAGCCAAACCATTGACCAAGTCTGGGGACGCCTTTCTAACCCTCGTGACTCAGGAGTCAGTTTGTCTGACTCTGTCCTCTATCTAGTAAATAACAGAGTGTACCTTGACATCAAACCTCGTAAAACACTGTTGCATTTATTATCAAACTTTGCTAATCACTGTTTTAAATTAATAAATATTTCTCTACTTCTCTCTTACAAGTGAAGCCAGTCACTCTCTCATGACAAAGGGGCTGTGAGGCACCAAGTAAGACAGTGTTCATAGGCAAGGAGAGCATACAGAGAAGATGTTGACACAAGTATTGGCTCAGAGATCTTTCATTCCTGAACCCTCTGATGATCCAGAACCACTCACAAACGTGACAGTTTTCTATTTTAAGAAAGTATTAATTCAAAATGTAGCCCTGCACATTTCAGACCCAAGGACTATTTCAAATGTGAACTTCATAACAGATCTTCCAGAGCTATTATATCCGTTGTCAGGGAGCATTCATGTTTTCAGAAGTAATTAAGGCAGAAATTCCTGGGTATATCTTGCCAAGGTCCTCTGAAGATTATTTCCAGAGACACATTGTTTGAGGGGGGAGGGAAGAGAGAAAAAGAGACAGGGGGAAAAAAAAGAAAAGCAGTATGAATGGTAATTACTCAAAAGCAGAAGAGAATAAAGCTACAGTAAATTCCTTCACGGTTGAAGTCAACTGTTTAACACATGAAAACTCTAGGTGACAATTCTATATCAAAGTGTAAATTTGTCAGGGAAGGATATGCAACAAGTTTTTTTGGGCTTTGTTTCTTTTTCTCCTTGTACATCACAGCGAGTGCTGTTGTGATTTGGATCTATTACTTCTGAATATTGCATGAACCTGACAAGCTCTTGTCATTTAAAGACCACATGGAGACATTTAGTTTTCCATTTAGACATAATAACACATTATGCAAATAAGCTTGCCAAGGAAAGCTGGAGGCTAACATGAAATAAACTGTCAAACAACAGTTACTAATAAATGAACATTTCTTTATAGATTGTCTTAATTTGGGCTACTGGAAAACAAGCATCACTACATGGATAGAGAGTATCTCAAAATGAGATCCTGTGAACTATGCACAGCAGAAATTATTTGGGTTGGAAGAGACCTTCAAGATCATCTAGTTTCAACCCTCCTGCCATAGGTGGTGAAACCTCCCACCAGACCAGGTTGCTCAATACCTTATCCAACCTGGCCTTAAACACCTCCAGGGATTGAGGGGGCATCAACAGCCTCCCTGAGCAACCTCTTCCAATGTCTCACCACCCTCATTATAAGGAATTTCTTTCTTATCCCCAACCTAAATCCCCCCTCTTTCAATTTGTATCCATTCCTCCTAGTCCTGCCATCCTGGACCCTTTTTAATAAAAAGTCCTACCTCAGCCTTTCTGTAGCCCACTTCAGGTATTGAGAAGCTTCTGTGAAGTTCTCCCTGAGCCTTCTCTTCTCTAGGCTGAACAAATCTTCCCAGAAAATTAATATTCCTTGCCTGGATTAAGTTAAATAGACAGAGGGAACTTTACACAACACAGAGAAATATTTACACTCTGTTGCACAAAACAGGTTTCCAAATCATCTCCCTGCCTTGCAGATGCCAACAGGTGTCTGTGCCCAGGACAGGAGCCCAGGTGAGCCAGAGCTCACCCTGTGGCTACTGGTCAGGATGCTGGCATTGCACAGGAAGGATGTGGATGCCCCCTCAATCCCAGGAGGTGTTTAAGACCAGGCTTGATGAGGCACTGAGCATCCTGGTGTAGTGGGAGGTGTCCCTGCCCATGGCAGGGGGTTTGGAACTAGATGATCATTAAAGTCCCTTCCAACCCAAATCATTCTATGATTATATGATTTCTGCTCTGCACAGGATTCATCTTGAGATACTCTCTATCCAGTGTCCCCCAGAAGGGATTCTAAGGCCTACGTCAATGCCTCAGGCTGATGCAAGCCATTTCAATCAGGCAAGGCTTTTGCCATCAATTTTATCTGTGCCATGGGTGAAATTCAAGAGTACCAGGAGACCTCAGGCTGTTTGGTAATGGGGGAACAAAGGAGAACATTTAAATGAACAGCTTGAAATACAGGCAGCTCAGATCAGCAATGGTCCCAGTTTTTCACATACAGGTAAGCATACAGCTCAGAGATGCTGAATGTGAAAATTCACCATAACTGAACAAAAACAGAACTCTTAAAACAACTCTAATCAACCACAGAGCCACTGAATGTCAGGGATTGGAATGGAGCTCTAGAGATCATCTAGTCCCTTCCTCCTGCCAGAACTGGAACACCTAGACCAGGTCACCCAGGAAGGGGTCCAGGTGGGGTTTGAATGTCTCCAGAGAAGGAGACCCCACACTCTCTCTGGGCAGCCTGTGTCACTCTTCTCTCACCCTGACAAAGTTTTTTCTTAGATTTCTGTGGAATCTCCTGTGTTCCAGCTTGGCCCCATTGCCCCAAGTCCTATCATTGCGGGTCACTGAGAAGAGCCTGGCTCCATCCTTCTGACACTCCCCCTTTCCATACTTATAGACATGAATAAGGTGAGCCCCCAGTCTCCTCTTCTCCAAGCTAAAGAGACCCAGCTCCCTCACCCTTTCCTTGGAAGGGAGATGCTCAGATCCCTTCTTTATCTTCATGGTTCTGTGCTGGACTCTCTCAAGCAGTTCCCTGTCCTTCCTGAACTGAACGCCCCAGAACTGGACACAATACTCCAGATGTGGTTTCACCAGGGCAGAGAAGAAGGGAGGAGAGCCTTCCTTGACCTACTCACCCTTCAAATACCCCCATAGCAGGAAACACAGTTTTTACTAGAGGTTCCCAGGAGTCAAATAAAGGTGGTTTTCTGCTGGAGCAAACTACTCCCCCTTGGCATAATGTTATTCAAAATTATGCATTTCTTTATTGTGATGGGAGAAGGGCATCACCTTTGTGTTGTTCTGTGCTACATTGAAATATTCTGCTATTTGAGAAGGAAAATGTCTTTCTGAGCTCCAGAACCCACTGGAGAAGGATGTGTTAGGAGGAAGGAGTCACCCACTTTCATCCATCTACTCTCTATGTGGAACATGTTCAGAGCACATCATAAAATGAAATGTTAAACAAGCCAGCAGAGCCCCCTGCCACCAAATAAACCAAAACACAGCATCAGTGATCACCCTCTTCTTCTGCAAATTAAAAGCTTAATGGTGGATATTGATTTACCAATTTACCCAATGTTAAAATAGCCTAATCGCTCTGCATCTTTGATATTGCTTTGAAGGGAAACTCAAACCAGTGTGGAATGACAGTGCTTAATTTACTATGTCATTCCTTGTTTCTGTTTTTTTAATAACATGAGTAACATAGGGTTGTTTCTAAATTGGCACCATTTCATCCTTTAGGAAACTACACCCTGAAGTAATATTCTGTCAGAAATCCACTCTTAATTGGGCTAGTCAAGTAGTATTACCACTTTAGGAAGGAGGGATTATAGTCTCATTTACTAAGAAGTTCATATGACATTTGAAGACATTTATATTTGAGTTACTGGTTTGGGATCTGTCTGAATATTTCTCTTTTTTTGCTTCTTTTTAATTAATATTTCAGGCAGACGGGATCATATCTTCTTTTTTTTTTTTTCTTTTGGAAACTGCATTGAAGGATTTTCTTTGCACTGGGCTTTTTGCCACTAGAAGGAAAAGAAAACCAAGAAAAATTCCAACAAATCCTCAGGAAGAATTAATTACATTTTCTTTGCAACTAACTCAAAGCTTTTTTGTGTGTGGAGGAAATTCTACCTGAGGAAAGCACGCTGTCCCTCTGCTCTACAGCATGACTGAAGAGACCTTGGAGTTGCCAGTTATTTTAAGGTGAAGTAAAATTAAGAAACTGATGCTTTGTGTGATCTGGCCAACCCCCTTAAATGACCAAAAGAAAATATGTTCAGAGTCATTAAAAAATGGAACTTTATGTCATTTGAGAGCTTTTGAAAAGCTCTCTGAAACAGCTCAAAACCTCCTCATCTTTCACCACTCTGGGCAAACCTCACTATACCTTCACTCTCCACAGAGCTGTAAGTTTAGAATTTAGTTTTTAATAAGGCACATCTACTCCTTGTGGCTGGAATGAGTGCAAAGCAGCATTCTGGTTTTATTCAGACTTCATCCCTGTGGTGTGAGAATCACAGAAACACAGAGTTGGAAGGGACGTTCAAAGGTCCAACCCCCTGCAGTGACAGGGACATCCTCAGGTTTCTCAGAGCCTCGGCAAGCCTGGCCTTGGATGTCTCCAGGGATGGAGCCTCCACTGCCTCTCTGGCCGACCTGTTCCAGTGCCTCACCACCCTCACAGTGAAGAACTTGTAACATCTAATCTAAGCCTTTCCTGCTGTGGTTTAAAACATCGCCCCTTGTCCTATCACTACAAATGGATGATTCTGAATGCAAATCCTTTCTCATAGATCATCTTGCACTGAAGATCATGGTACAGGACACTGGCAAGGTGCTGCTTCTTTTAAGAGGCAAAGGTAGTCTACATTCGACCAGTTCAGTTAATCACAGAATATCAGGGATTGGAAGGGACCTCAAGAGATCATCTAGCCCAAGTTAAGGCCTTATTCTTCTGTTTAGTGTTTCACAAATGTTTCTTCCACATGTAGTATCAAGTTGGTTTTGTATCATTGTAGTCAAAAGAGCTTGTTACAGTCCAGTAAAAACCTGTAGTATATATTCAGCTGATAAATCAATTTTTTAGGCCATTATAAAATCCTCCTCTTTAAAAATAAGTCCCACCCTTAATCTCATTCCTATCTGGCTCCATTTTTGTCAAAACAGACAAACACACAC
Source organism: Turnix velox (assembly GCA_013400935.1). Taxonomy (NCBI): domain Eukaryota; kingdom Metazoa; phylum Chordata; class Aves; order Charadriiformes; family Turnicidae; genus Turnix; species Turnix velox. The sequence goes on along the minus strand of VZTY01029639.1, from coordinate 155,027 downwards.
ACACACAAAAAAGCAATGAGAGAGAAAACAAATACAGCACTAAAAGATAGACATATTAGAGGGGGAAATATCTCTAATTCAGCCTGTACCACATATTACAGAACAAGCTATCCTAACAGACAGTGCTAGGGATTTAAGATTCTCACTTTTTCCACAGACCTTAACAATAGTGGTAATACCGGATACAAGAAGCATTCAAATCCAAAACCAACAGCCATCTGATATAGCTCATGATTTTTTTGAAGGAAAATCTCCTCCTCCCTCTCATTCACTTCTCTGTGACTGCTGTGAGTAACGAGGAAGCACCTGGCAGAGCATGAAGAAGGGGAATTTCAAAAAGGTGAAAGAAAATGCCCCTTTATGCGGCAAGCAGCAAACTTCTGGGAACTTCTGCCCCAGGAGCTCACATAAGGACCATACCAGTTGAGGCAAGGTGGGGTCAAAAAGATTGCTGGCCCATAAGCAGCTGTATGGAGAAGAGAAGGCTCAGGGGTGTCCTCATAGCAGCTTCTCAGTACCTGAAGGGGTCTACAGAAAGGCTGGGGTATGACTTTTGAATAGGTTCTAGGATGGCAGGACTAGGAGTAATTGATGCAAATTGGAAGAGGGGAGATTTAGGCTGGAGAGAAGAAATTCTTTGCTGTGCGGGTGGTGAGACACCAGAAGAGGTTGCCCATTGAGGCTGTTGATATCCCCTCAGTCCCTCGAGGTGTTTAAGGCCAGACTGGATGAGGCATTCAGCAACCTGGTCTAGTAGGAGGTGTCCCTGCCCATGGCAGGGGGGTTGGAAATGGATGATCATTAAGGTCCCTTCTAACCCAAACCTTTCTATCATTGTATGAGCTGAGAAAGAAGAAGGTCACTCTTCAGTTGAGAAACTTGTGGAAGAGGCATACAGCACTGATGAGGTTAGGATTGAAAGCAAAATCTAAGCCCAAAGTAAACCCACTTTCCTAGCATGTGGTGATCCCCTGGTCATTTGATTCATGTGGACAGCTGATTTCAGAAATCTCCCAGCAGCTCCACTAACCCTAATCCTCTGTATTGTGTAAATACTGCAGCATTGCCACGGGCTTATGTGCAGAGCAGTGCTAATGTTATCAACTCTGACCAATTAACAGAAAGGGGATCCTAATAGCAGGCTTGTTTTGCTATAGTCCTTACACTACCGAACAAAACTGCTTTTGAATTTGGGAATTAGCTGATACAGTACAACAAAACCCAGAACTACTGACTCTCATATTGGTACCAGACAAGGGCATGAGGGTAAAATTTTATTAGATTATAATTTCCTTGTTTTCCTCTTGACACAGTCAGTCTTTCTTGCAGGGTTTACATTAATAAATAATTACCTGTGGCAGGAGATAGGGCCATAAATGTGTTCTCATACAGCAGGCAGCCTTTTACAAAACAAAGATGGAATTGAAAAATCTCACTAATCCCAGCCTTGTCATCTACAGTGCTGTTGAAATAACCCCCCAAAGCACTGCTGAAAGGCACAACAGAGCAGAGCACAAAGCAAGAATCAGTTGACTTCTGGATGATACTGTCTTGACTATGAGGGCATCACTTTGTAGCAAAGATTAAAGGGAGAATGCCTTTTCCTGAATGCTGTTAACTCATATAACTACCATCCACTTTCTTTTTCATGGTTGAGAATGTATTATTAATGAGCAACCCCCTAAAGAATGTGCTAAATTCCTCCTGTGTTTAGCATTTACAAAACATAGAGCTGGGGGGATGAGGGCGGGAAGGGGGGGGGGAGAGGGGGATGGGGAATGGCAGTGGTTTTTACAGTCTAAACAATAACAGAGTGCCTGCAGGATCCATTTTAATGAGAAATGCCAGCATTGCACTGCAGAAGCTTTGAGATGGGCAACACACACCAGCAGATTAATTATTTTGGAGGCAGGAACTATGTGGATTTTATAACACTGCCTGTAGAAAATAAATAATGTGTTAATTACTGCAAAGGCTATGTTTCCTCAAAGGTGCCCTGGAGCCAGGCTCTTCTCTGTGTCCTCCAATGATAGGACACGGGGCAATGGGGGCAAGCTGGAACACAGGAGGTTCCAATGAAATGCAAGAAAAAACGTATTCAGGGGGAGGGGGAGAGAAGAGTGGCACCGGCTGCCTAGAGAGGATGTGGGGTCTCGTTTTCTGGAGACATTCAAACCCTACCTGTCTGGACACCTTCATGTGTGACCTGATCTGGGTGTTCCCGCTCTGTCAGGGGGATGGGACTAGATGATCTCTTGAGGTCCCTTCAAATCCCTGACATCCTGAGATTCTGCCCTCCCCTCTCCAAAAACTACATGATAGGAAATTCTCTTCTCATAGAGCCACCAGGTGCTTTTGGACTTCTACTTTGGGTTGGTTTGTTTGTTTACTTTTTGGGTTGAGATGCATTGCTCTGAATTTCCGTTCATGTTTGGACTTTACAAAAACAAGGAAGCATTGTTAGATTAGACACCTTGAAATTAGGCATCTTGAGGTGTGATGATAAGGTTGTAGGGCTGTTGTAAACCTCGTGTAAATACAAAATTACTGTGGGATTTTTTTCCTGTATCGTGCAGTGTAAAGGAACCAGAAGAGCAGCAACTAAGTACAAGTCCCCAGGTTGTTGAAGTTCCTTGGTCTGGAGAAGAGAAGGCTCGGGGGGAACCTCATAGTGATTTATCAGTACCTGAATGGGGCTACAGAAAGGCTGGGGTAGGACTTTTGAATAGGGTCCAGGAAGGCAGGACTAGAAGGAATGGATGCAAATTGGAAGAGGGGACATTTAGGTTGGAGATAAGAGAGTTCTTTCCTTCGAGGGTGGTGAGACACTGGAAGAGGCTGCTCAGAGTGGTTGTGGATGCTCTCTCAATCCCTGGAGGTGTTTAAGCCCAGGATGGATGAGGCACTGAGCAACCTGGTCTGGAGGTTTTGAACTAGATGATCTTGGACTGTATTTGCAACCCAAACCATTCTATGATTCTATGATCCTGTAAGTTTTTCTGAGCTTCACAGAGACCTCAGCAAGCTGCAGCCTGACACCCACTAGTCCCATGCATGTCTGAGGGACAGATAGATCACTGCTGACATGGCACGTGATGGCTTCAATGCCTGCTGGAACAGTCATTGACTTGCATGAAGGTTTTATGGATCACTGAGTCCAGGAGCATCTTACAGTATCTTCTCTGGACTTCTGGATGACATTTGCAAGGCAAAGCCCTCTCTCTGCCCTCACGCAAAAATTCTCTGCTGGAGGAGGCACCTCCCTGCCTTCAGCAAACCTAGTTGGCAGCTGACACTCCAATAGCTGCAGCTATGGGAGATGATAAGAGAAGGGAATTTTAACAATGCAGTGACTTGATTCATAACCTCACTGAGCATATCTGATAACTACAGCCTAATTTCTGGTTGTAATTCAGAGGAAGACTGCATTGTTCTACAAGATAAATGTATTAATCCCTATTCTTCTGTGGTGGGTATCTAGGAGATTAACTACATTGCTGAATGTGTGAATTTGTCTGTGACCAAAACCTGACATGAATACAAACTATACAAATGATTTCTAAGACTCTTTTGTTAGGGAATAATCTCCAGACAGATGTCCATAAGATCTAAATACTTAGCTTCATGCTGTATCATTTATTTGGAATTTGCACCCTGAATAAAAATGACTTTTCTACAACTTGTTAAATTTCTAACTTCTGCATATTTTAGCCATTTTTAAGCTCTACCTTTCCCTGATTAGCAGCATTTGGAGGGCTCAGGCTTATGGTCTGGTCTTTTGGAAATCACATACACAAAGTTTTGGAACCTCTGAAGGAGTGTCACTTTGTTTAGCTTTGGTGGCTTTCCTCAGCTCTTATGAAGCAGCAAATTTTTCCAGGTGCCAATCAGAAGTGAACAGAAATTTACTTCTTTCTCCTGCTGTTTCAAGTCGTGCCAGCACTACTGCTATTCCTCCCCCACCAAACCCTTTATCTTGGCCCCAAGCAGGGAGACCCTGACTGGTGTGACCCTGCTGTGCACGGGTGGGCAGAGAAATGCTGCTTGCTCCTGCCCCTGCCAAGGATATACTTTCTGGGACTTCGCTGGGGGCACTGCAAGGTCCCGGCTGTGTGTGTACATGCACATGCCCTGGAAATGCTGGCCCCAAGAAGTACTCCCACAACTAATTGTCACTGCTTTCTAACCCAGCTATTAATGCTAATAAATTAATATTTAGACAAATAAGTGCAGGAACGACAGCTGAGCAAGTGCTTTCAATATCCCAGTGTTATATACAAAGTGATAAAGTATTTTTCCTTTGTACTAGCAACATATGATGCTACAGGAATGTCATTAATTGCAACTCAAATTCTATTTTTGCAATATAGAATCATAGAATGGTTTGGGTTGGAAGTGACCTTCAAGATCATCTAGTTCCAACAACCTGCCATAGGCAGGGACACCCCACTAGACCAGGTTGCTCAATGCCTCATCCAGCTGGGCCTTAAACACCTCCAGGGATTGAGGGGGCATCCACAACCTTTCTGGGCAACCTCTTCCAGTGTCTCACCACCGTCACAGCAAAGAACTTCCTTCTTATCTTCAGCCTAAATCTCCTCTCTTCCAATTTGCATCAATTACTCCTAGTCCTGCCATCCTGGACCCTATTCAAAAGTCCTACCCCAGCCTTTCTTTAGCCCCCTTCTGGTACTGATAAAACACTATGAGGTTCCCCCTGAGCCTTCTCTTCTCCAGGCTGCAGTTTTCATGAATAAAGGCCGATTCTGGCTCATCTGAAGAGATTAGTTCCTTGTAAATGTTCAGGTAATCCATGCAAATAGATTGCAATAAGCTTGTTTTGCTTTTGTTTTGGTTTGTTTTAACCCACAGGCTATGGGTGCATGTTGTGATTTCTTGTTTCTGAGATAGCTTTAAAAGCACGTGGAAAAAGTGAACAAAGGTAAGTAATGCATATTTGAATTAATTTTTTGGATCCATGTTAAAATTTGTGAAGCTCTTAGTATAAACAAGCACCTCCCCTGATTGCTTTCTAAGAATGAACTCTCTCTGCATTTGAAATTCAAAGCTGGATCCCAGGACAGACTACAGAGGACACTGCATACAGATAAAATATCCAGAGAAGATGAAATATTATTGTCTTCCAAAACCTGTGAACCCAAGGTTTCTCCCCCAGGTTCCCCTCCACCAGCTGGCATTTGAGACAGCACAGAGGAGAGGGCAGAAGGGAGGTGCCCATGAAGCTACCCTTCGTGCCCCTGCATCCTGAGGAGGGGTCAGCTGTGGCACCCCCTGCTGCCAGCATCAACCCCTGCCCTGCCTCAACCTGGCTCCTCATCGCCAGCCACCCAGGTGGGAGGAGGCAACTTCCCAGTCTCTGTCTCTATGGCATTTGGTTTTCTTTAGTGATTTTCATAGATTCATAGGGTTGGAAGGGAACTTCCAAGGCCATCCAGTCCACTTCTCCTGCAGTGAACAGGGACATCCTGCACTATATCAGGTTGTTCAGAGCCTCAGCAAGCCTCGCCTTGGATGATGGGGCCTCCATCACCTCTCTGGGCATCCTGTTCCAGTGCCTCATCATCCTCATGATGAAAAACATTTTCCTAATGTCTAACATATCCCTGCACTTGTTTCCAACCACTGCCACTCGTCCTGTGTCCCCATGCCCTGGCAAACAGCCCCTCCCCAGCTTTCCTGAAGCCCCTTCAGGCACTGGGAGGCTGCTGTGAGATCCCCTTGGGATCCTTCTCTTCTCCAGCCTCAAAGACCCAGCTCTCTCAGCCTGTCCTTGAAGAAGAGATGCTCCAGCCCTTGCATCATCCTCGTGGCCTCCTCTGGACCTTCTCCAATAGTTCGATGTCCTTCTTGTGCTGATGGCTCCAGAGCTAGACATGGTAACTCCTCGTGGGGATCTTATGAGAGCAGAGTAAAGGGGCAGAAACCATCTTCCATCATTTTCTGGCACTAAAGCCAGCTCTGCTAAGATGGATGGAGCAGCAGTGCTCCACTCCTTTATAACATTGTAAGCCCCATGGTTCCAGACTTGGAAACATCTGCAGAACAGTTACTGAGCCACTGACCACCTGGAAGGGGACCTGAATGTTCCCTTCTGTGCACTGCTGGACCATATGGCCTCTGAGCTGCAGCAAAGGGGCAGCCAGAGCCAACACAGAAACATCTTCCTCTCCACCCAAGTCCTGATATTTCTGCATTGTCAGCCAGGGGTCTAAGCCAGCATCAAAAACTGCACAAACCTCTGTCCTCATGAGCACTGCTGTGGCTTGGGGGAACGTGTGCTCCCATCCCGACTCCCCAGCTGTGACTTGAACCAAATATCTCACTGAGTTCTCAGTGAAGATGATGAGAGGGCTGGAGCACCTCCCTTGTGAGGACAGGCTGAAGGAATTGGAGTTGTTCAGCCTGGAGAAGAGAAGGCTCAGGGGGTACCTCATAGTAGCTTCTCAGTACCTGAAGGGGGCTACAGAAAGGCTGGGGTAGGACTTTTGAATAGGGTGCAGGATGGCAGGACTAGGAGTAATGGATGCAAATTGGAAGAGGGGAGATTTAGGCTGGAGATAAGAAAGAACTGCTTCCCTGTGGACTTCCTCTGCCACTCTACGAGGTTGTCCAGAGAGGTTGTGGATGTCCCCTCAATCCCTGGAGGTGTTTAAAGCCAGGCTGGATGAGGCATTGAGCAACCTGGTCTCTTGGAAGGAGTAGTGGATGCAAATTGAAAGAGGGAGATTTAGGCTGGAGTTGTGTCATGTGAAGGTGACACTGGAAGAAGTTACCCAGAGAGGTTGTAGATGCCCCCTCAATCCCTGGAGGTGTTCAAGGCCAGGCTGGATGAGGCATTGACCAACCTGGTCTGGTGGGAAGTGTCCCTTCCCATGGCAGGGGAGTTGGAACTAGATGGTCTTTAAGGGCCCTTCCAACCCCAACCATTCTATGATAATGATTCCCCCCTTCTTGCAGCCTAGCAAAATGAATTACAAATTACTGGAATAAAGCCCCAGATATTATTTGCACACTCCAGGGAAGCGAACTAAATCTGCAGTGCCCCAGCTTGCCCCCATTCTGATGTAATTTTCCAACAGCCAGCTTCCAGCAGCAGTGAACAGGACAAACCTCTCAGCCAGGGTGTCCTCTCCAGACTGGAAACAGCAGAGGTTCAGGTCCCTTCCCCTGAATGCACAGGGATGCTCCAAGCAGCTGCTCAAAGAAGCAGGGCAACTCCTTGTAAACATCAAGCAGCAGCAGTGAGTGCCCAGCGCTCCTCCAGGCTTTCTGCTACTCAGGAGTCTCTCTGTACCCACAGCAGAGTAACTGCCTTCACCACTGAGAGTTTTGGGAATATTAAAAGCAACTCCATTAGAACAAGGGGATCTTTAACAATTGTTATTATTAATTTTAGAATAGTTAAGCAAGAAGCTGTAAGGCTATAATTTTCTCAGCAAGACCACAAAAAATCTTTCAGCTCCATGAAATCCTTTACTATGCCCATATGTTTGGCTACAGCTGAGTCCAACTGTAAAAGTATGTCATCTTTTAATTACATTTTAATGAAAGCTGTAACTAATCCAATAGCTCATTTGATCATACCTTGTGGGAGAAAGAAAAGCTCAGGAAAACCTCATAATTCTTGCATTTGGAATCTGCAGGATGATACGGGATGCTGGTTATAACAAACTCATGTTGAAAGCCTACAGAATTACTTAGCAATCGCCACAGAGAACATCTCCATTTCAACAGGCATATGCTCTGGTGTATCTCAGTAATGATTTCCTCCATTTGCCACCTTTCTCAAACACTGAAGGGAGCAGGGAGATGCTCAAGGGGCACATGGAGCTTGAAGGGCTGCCCTCGACTCACTTCAGAAGGCTTTCAGTCAGAACTTTATTGAACCATCTGCTGTTGAGATCTTTCATAATCCCTTCTTCAACACAGTGAGCAGGATCATTTCAGCTATTGCATACATTCTAAAAATTATGTCAATGGCCATAATTTCCCCCATCTCAGAAAACCAAGAACTTTTATGTTCATTATCAGTAGACTGACTTCTACATCTTGCCTGCCTGCCCTATAGGCAAATGTAGTCATAATATTCATAATTGCTGCACATTTCTCTAGGATAGGTGAACTTTAATGTGTCTTTTGGCTTCAGCCTGAGATTCCAGAATAGTCTGGAATTGAATACATCAAGTAGTGGGCTCAAAAAAAAAAAAAATCAAGGACCTCCCTACGCCCCATACTTCATTAAGGAAATTGAGCATTTGGTGGGCATAGTTTGGCCCCTAGTGGATAGCAATTCTCATTGTCACATGGAATTGGTAGACTTTGCTTAAGCAAAATCCAGGATAGAATAACCCAAGAAACTAAATTACCTCTCAGCTTTGGAGATGAAGCTTGCTTCAGGTCAGACCTGAGATGAATTTGCAGTCTACTGGCAGGACTGGAAACTGTTTGCTTCTTCAGCAGGACTGCCAATACATTTTAAATCCACATCCTGAAGATGAATCCTCTTTTTAACTCTTAGACTACAAAATATTCATCTGAATGGAAAGGTCAGTGAACATTTTCCTCTTCTCTTGCTAATTAAGAAGCAAGTTATATGCTTAATTTGCCAAAACACCAAGTCCTTGTACTTCTCAAGTTGAGCAGATTGTTCCAACAAATACAATTAATGGACCCATGTCCATGGCATCTGTGTGGATGGCTGCCATCACTCACACCAATGAAAATGATGCCGTTTGCTTGTGATTATAGACTCCTATTGATTCCCAGTTTTCACCAGATGTGCTTAAATCCCTTGGGATCTAAGCATTTGTAGGTCCTTATCAGTCTTGCAGTAAGGAAATGAAAGTGGCAATGTAATTGGCAGAGTGTAGCAATAAGACTCTCCCATTCTGCTCTCAATTTAGTCTCTCACTGCAATTTCTTGACAGTAGATTTCTTCTTAGTGCTAATGGCTTCATATAAGGTTCTCAAGCCCAAGATTAAACTTTAAAAAGAAGTATATGTATTTGCTCTTTTTAAACTTAATAGCCATAGTCTTAATAGGAATGCTATCTACAGAGTAGACATGGTGTTGGCTTCATTTACTGGGGTTTTTTTTCACTGGCAATATCATCGTGTTTTGTGTGTTCCTGTGAGCTCAGTCACAATATCCAGCACACATTTGATCAAAGCATTTCACATCGGAAAAGCAAACTCATAAGAACTGCATATTTGTACTATTAAAATATAGCAAACAGCCTCAAGTCGTTGCAAGAGTGATATTTGTGCAGACTACAGTCAAACCAAGGTGATGCATATATAATCTCACTCTGCAAGGTGAAAAGGGAAAGCACATCAGCAATATTTCTGTTTAGAACAGCTCTTTTAGCACAGAATTAATTCTGGCCCTCCTTCATAATATCTGTGCTCCACTCTGAATGTTTAAACTACCAACACAGGGCAGGAAGGTTGAAATGTGCTGAAATGATACAGAGCAAAGCATTTACACAGGGAAATCAAAGCAGATGCATTTCTATTTGCAGGCATTAAAGTGACAATTTATTGTTGCTGTATGAGCTCCTCTACGCACTGTAGATAGCCTGGTGGAACAACAGTGGGTTTAGGTGAGGGAAGCAAGGCAAGAAAAGGCATCTGCTGGGCATCTGTGTGCTGTAATGTTGTGCTGTGTTCCATCACACAGCAAGAACCTGATTTCACAGAATCATAGAGTGGTTTGGGTTGGAAGGCACCTTAAAGATCTTCTAGTTCTAACCTCCCTGCCATGCGCAGGAACACCTCCCACTAGACCAGGCTGCTCAGTGCCTCATCCAGACTGGCCTTAAACACCTCCAGGGACTGAGGAGGCATCCACAACCTCTCTGGGCACCACCCTCACAGGAAAGCCAGCCTAAATCTCCCCTCTTCCAATTTGCATCCATTACTCCTAGTCCTGCCATCCTGCACCCTATTCAAAAGTCCTACCCCAGCCTTTCTGTAGCCCCCTTCAGGTACTGAGAAGCTACTATGAGGTACCCCCTGAGCCTTCTCTTCTCCAGGCTGAACAACTCCAATTCCTTCAGCATGTCCTCACAGGGGAGGTGCTCCAGCCCTCTCATCATCTTCGTGGCTTCCTCTGGACCTGCTCCAACAGCTCAATGTCTTTCTTATGTTGAGGACTCCAGAACTGGGCTCAGTAACTTCAGTTGGGGTCTCATGAGAGCATAGTAGAGGGGCAAAATCACCTCCCTTGACCTGCTGGACACACTTCTCTTGATGCAGCCCAGGCTTCTGCTATTGAGGCACAAGACAATTAATCCTCATTTAACTCAGTATTTGAAATCTTGGTATCTGTGAAACCTCTTGCAGGGGCAATCCATGCAAAAATAATGTTTAAACTACGGGTGTTATCCTTCAAAGTTTAACAAGTTGAACCTGACTACCACATGAACAGAATATGTTTGATCAAACCCTCTTTTCTTGTAAAGCAAATCCATCTGAGCCAACACACAAGAGATGCATCTTAATGGCCTGGTTTGAGGTAAAATAGAGCAAATTTTCTGGTTTGTAACTTCACTTTTCAGCCTGGCCTCTTCTGTCTGACTGAAATCAGACATAACTCCACATTCTTCAGAAACTGTTCACTCTCAGACTAATAATACCTGATCATATCAAGGAATGGGATTCAAGAGGCTTTTATTTTCATTTATCACTATGGTGATCAAGGTCAGAAAATTCATTATTTGCCCCACCAGGGGCTGGAATCAGAAAGACGTAGAGGAGTCCCATGGGCAGGGAGGAGGGGACAGGGCAGGTGACCCAATATTGACCAACAGGAGTGTTCCATCCCATCTGCCCCATGGTCAATATAAAAGCTGAGGGATTAAAATGTCAGCCTCTTTCTTTGATGGCCAGCATCTGTGAAGGACTCTGTCTGTCCATCTGTTTTTGATCCCAATCCGAGCTCTCCTGACTCCAGATCAGAAATCCAGCTCTTGACCATCACTGACCCCACTCTGCAACCTTCCCTGTGTCTGCTGGGGTCGTGATCCTTATCCTGGGAGCCTGATATGGTTTTGTATACATTGTATACCTTTTGATATTTTCCCTTTTCATTTTATTATTTCATTAGCTATTAAACTTGTTTAGACTATTTCTAAACTCATAATTTTTTTAATTTCTTCCTCTCCTTTCTTTTGAGAGAGGAAGGTTGGCCATCATTTGGAGTAGCATATCAGACCTAACCTTAGACATTTATTTACCAGAGATGGAAGGAACACAGGTATCCTTAACATCTGGCATGGCTTTCCAACACTAACACTTTCCTCAGTGGACAGGAAGACATTCAAGCAAGCATCAGGTGCTGATTCCTGGAAATGTATGATTATATGTATGATCAGCACTGCATTTCAGTGTTTGGAGAGAGTTAGCACCCATTGGAAGAGGGGAGATTTAGGCTGGAGATAAGAAAGAAGTTCTTTGCTTGAGGTTGGTGAGACACTGGAAGAGGTTGCCCAGAGAGGTTGCGGATGCCTCCTCAGTCCCTAGAGGTATTTAAGGCCACGAAGGATGAGGCACTGAGCAACCTGGTCTGGTGGGAGGTGTCCCTGCCTATGGCAGGGGGGTTGGAACTAGATGATTTTTAAGGTCCTCTCCAGCCCAAACCATTCTATGATTCTGAAAAAAAAATAAGTGCCTAAATGTATCTGAGAATCATTGTAACCACAATGATCTGAAGATCCAAAACAAAGTTTTGTAAGCTGAAGTAGTATCTTAGAGCAGACATGGGACCGTAGGGGGGAAAGCAGCTGAGGCACACAAATCTTTCTTTAGAGTAGAAATGCTTCAAAGTTTGCTGTCTTTTAGAAACTTTGTATCTCCTCACAAACCTCCTCTAGCTCCACTTGAAAAAAGATCAGTGACTCAAAAGATCAGTGCAAGGCTCCTACAGCACAGGGCACAGAGAAATAAAAGCTCACCAAGACTAGAGTGTGCAGTCCATGGAGAGAGCAGATGGGCCAGTTACAGGATCCCCACCCTAGGATCAGTCACGTTGGAATAGTTGGCCTGGTTTAAAAAATGTTCCAGTTTCACACAAATTATGAACTAGTTACTTTGGAAAAGTCCCATTTGAATGATGAGCTTGAAAATCTCTGAAAAGAATTTTATAGAATCATAGAATGGTTTGGGATGGAAGGGATTTTCAAGATCATCTAGTTCCAATCCCCCTGCCATGGGCAGGGACACCTCCGGTTGTTCAGTGCCTCATCCAGCCTGGCCTTAAACACCTTCAGTGATTGAGGAGGCATCCACAACATCCATAACCTCTTTGGGCAAGAAGTTCCACTGTCTTACCCACCCTCAATGGAAAGAACTTCTTCCTTAAATCCAGCCTAAATTTTCACTCTTCCAATTTGCATCAATGACTCCTAGACACGCCACCCTGGCCTCTATTTAAAAGTCCTACCCCAGCCTTTCTGTAGCCCCCTTCAGGTACTGAAAAGCTACTCTGAGGGCCCCCTGAGCCTTCTCTTCTCCAGGCTGAACAACTCCAACTCCTTCAGCCTGTCCTCACAAGGGAGATGCTTCAGCCCTTTCATCATCTTTGTGGCCTCCTCTGGACCCGCTCCAATAGCTCAATGTCCTTCTGATGTTGAGGGCTCCAGAACCTGACACAGTAACTCCAGGTGGGGTCTCATGAGAGCTGAGTAGATGGGCAGAATCATCTCCCTTGACCTGCTGGCCACAATTCTCTTGATGCAGCCCAGGATTGGGTTGCCTTCTCAAAGTCTGTAACTGAAAATCCATCAGAAGTCGGAAAAACATGCTCAAAGGCTCTGAGTTCAAAGGTGTTTTCCAAAATAGATCAAAAGCTCTAAATTATCAGGTGAAAGCACAATGAAACCTTCTTATTATAAAGAAGTGCATGAAAGATCACAGGAACCACCATTAATTTAGCCATGGCAATATGCTAAGAAAAGTAATACTTACAGGGTACACCAAAGAAAAGGACTAGATAATTGTCTATTTGACAAGGCCTCAAAACCAAACCAGCATCACAAAAGAAAGCACCAATGTGCATCACCTTACCATCATGCTCTCCCCACAAATCATCAAAATCATGATGACATGTGATACTGATGGATCAAAGACCTTTAGAACTGCAGCTGATTTATAGAAGAAGAAGGCATTCCATGATAAATGTCAAACTATCTCTAATTTTATTTTTTTTTAAATCAGGGATAATTTCATTATCCCTGCTATAGCGAGGAGCAAGGAAGGTACTTCCAAATAAAAGAACCTTACAGCAATCCTTGACTTCATCAAGTGACCCCTTCCTCGGTAAAGGCAGGTATAGACACGATTGTTATTTTAAAGCCAAGCCTGTGATCACAGCACAACAAAATCAGTGAAGTATTTCTCTTAAATGTCCTACCTAGCAGTCAGACATCAGTTTAGGAATCTTAAAAGGAAAAAAAGCAGAGACTGAATAAGCTGCTACAATGCATATCACTCCAAATTCACCATGGCAGTGACACTGCAGTAAAGCCAGAAGCTCACATCTCAAGTTCAGATGAAAAAAAAATCACTATGATGAATCATATCAGGATAAGTGCTCAATACAGCTGTAGAGCAGGATCTGGGCAATGACACTGCCTGACTTAAAAAAACCAGAAGCCAGAGGAGTTCAGGTGAAACAGAAGGCTAAAGACAGTCAACAGCAAATTGCTTCATCTGCCAATGTTCATCTCTCTGAGAAATAAAGAGTTGCTCTTTAAGAAATAGCTACTAGAATTGTCCATTAGGGCCAGACTGTACCCTAGTGCCGTAACTTTATCTTTTGGGTCAACCCCACTCAGAATCAAACACAGAACAACAACAACAAGAGGATGTTGCAGGTACAGTGGCTGGCGTCAGAAACCATAGCACAGGCTGGTTGGTCTCAGGACCATGCACTTAGAATCAGAGAATGCTTTGGGTTGGAAGGGACCTCGAAGGTCATCTTGTTCCAACCCCCCTTCCATGGCTGGGGACACCCCCCACCAGACCAGGTTGCTCAGTGCCTCATCCAGCCTGGCCTTAAACACCTCCAGGAACTGAGGGGCATCCACAACCTCTCTGGGCAACCTCTTCCAGTGTCTCACCACCATCATCCCCTGCCTGAGGCTCCTGTCACCAGCCCTGCCAGTGCTGCTGCTGTTTATCAGATGGCAGCACCCCCCATCAGCCTGGGGACACTTCCACCACCTCCAAACCCCACTTCCACAGCTCCAGCCTCAACCCATGGTGACATCATGCAGGTGCCAGTGGGTGGGTGGCTGATGCCTCCTCGCTTTTGCCAACGTCCATTTCCCTGCACACATTCCTGCATTTTGATCCCACAGCAGATACTGGAAATTTATGTCTTCAGGTGCCTAAAGACAGCTATTTTATCTCAGAGGTATACTTAAGTAGTGTTGAATATTTGTTTGAGCAAGAGGCATGGCATCACCAACCCCTTTGGTCAAGAGCACGTCCATCCTCATGTTAAGTCTCTGTTATTAAAGAACTGTGTCAATTATCACACAAGGAGTATTTGAAGCCCTGCTGTGGAAAGGTCAGTGTTGTTCTTGCTGGGCCATGACCTCACCTTGCTGACACTGCTGTTAGCAGGAAAGGTGAGAAGATGAAGGGGCTGGCTTCCTCTCTCTTGGGGAGTAACCAGCAGGGCAGGAGGGGTTCATAGACTGTCCCCAACATACCTGCTGAGGCCATTCTCCTTTTGAACCCATACATCGTGCTCAGTCCTCCTTTATAATGATTATACTGTTGTCTAATTTCTTGAATCTGAAACTCTGTTTAAAATACACTCAATCTTCAAGGCTCAGTGTATTCAAATGGAATGACTCTCTGTTGCCCAGAGAGGTTGTGGAGGCCCCCTCAAACCCTGGAGGTGTTTAAGCCTAGGCTGGATAAGGCATTGAGCATCTTGGTGTAGTGGGAGTTGTCCCTGCCCATGGCAGGGGGTTGGAACTAGATGATCTTTAAGGTCCCTTCCAAACCAAATTATTCTATGAGAAGGGGTGGAGTCTCCTTCTCTAGAGACATTCAAACCCCACCTGGCTGCCTTCCTGTGTGACCTGATCTGAGTGTTCCTGCTCTGGGAGATTGGTTTAGATGATTTCTTGAGGTACCTTCCAATCCCCGGTATTCTGTGATTCTGTGACACTGGTTGCATTAATATTTGTATGAAAGGAAAATGATGCAGCATTTATTTAGGAACAGCAGCAGGCAAAGTGAGACACAATCCCGGCTTATAATTCTAAGCATAATAGTATAGGACACTGTCAACCTAAAATCTGATTTAAAAAAAATCCAATTTAAAGCATTTCTAGGTGTTATGCTGGACCGAGTTCAAATAAACTCTTAAAAAAAATATTTTGCGGTTGTATTTTTCTCTTCCTAAAATGTTTCCCTGCTCTGCTGAGGGGAAAAAAGATACTGCTTCATTGTAAGGATGAAACTGTCACTGTACCAAGCACATACATTTTAAGTAGCAGAAAGTAAATACCCTTTAATCTTTTTCAATTACAGTTGTCTCAAAGATTTAGCTACAGTGTATTTCCAGAGAGAAGCCAATTTCACATTGTTTGCCCAAACTATTACATATATTAATATGCATGTTAATATGCATGCAAGATACTTATACACATATATATATATAAATAGATACACACACTAAAGTTGCACAAAATTACTGTGAGATGTGTGCTACAAGGCCTTGATGCTGTAGCATTATCTTCTGCTTGGTTCATGGCATTTTACTGTCAGTAAAAAAAATTGACAGGTAATTTTGCATATCCTTAAGTGATCTTTTTCACAGCTTAACTTTCAAAACTCAGAGAAATAACCTCGTATATCATCAGTATAAGCTGGGGACTGAGTTGTCAGAGAGCAATGTAGGGGAAAAGGACCTGAGGGTCCTGGTGAACAGTAAGGTGACCATGAGCCAGCAATGTGCCCTTCTGGCCAAGAAGGCCAATGGCATCTTGGGATGTATTAGAAGTGGTGTGGTCAGTAGGAGGAGAGAGATTCTCCTTCCCTTCCACTCTGCCCTGGTGAGACCACAGCTGGAGTACTCCATCCAGTTCTGGGGCCCTCAGTTGAAGAAGGACAGGGAACTGCTGAAAAGAGTCCAGAGCAGAGACACAAAGATGATGAAGGGATTGGAGCATTGTCCTTCTGAGGGAGCTGGGTCTCTTTAGCTTGGAGCAGAGGAGACTGAGGGGTGGCCTCGGTCATGTTGATAAATATGGAAAGGGTGAGTGTCAGGACGATGAGGGCAGGTTCTACTCAATGACCACCAATGATAGGACAAGAGGAAATGGGTGTAACCTGGAACACAGGAGAAGCCACAGAAATATAAAACTTACTCGGGGAGGGTGAGAGAAGAGTGCCACAGGCTGCCCAGAGAGGGTGTGGAGTCTCCTTCTCTGGAGACATTCCAACCCCACCTATGTGACCTGATCTGGGTGTTTCCGCTCTTACAGGGAGATGGGACTAGCTGATCTCTTGAAGATCCCTTCCAATCCCTGACATTCTGTGATTCTGTATGCATCTATTGCTACATTTATTCTACATTCTGCTTGCCTATGATAACCTACTAAAAAGCCTCAGCAGGAACATTTTTATAAAGCAAAGATTTATGAGTTTGGATTGAGTTCTTTATGTAGTGTAAAAATTTTCTGTATGAGAATTTTATCCTTTTAAAAATAGTAGAAATAAAAGTAATGGAAATATCCGAAAAACAGTAGATCAGTAATTTCCCATTCCCCTCTCCCTCACCAGTGAGTTTATCTATCCAGGACCTTCTCTTTACAAAAGGTTTTGCCATAAATGTTTCAATTTGATATTTCAAATCTCTCTTATGCAAAGACAACTCCCATGAAATTAACTCCTCTCTGCTCAGCGCTGCGTAACACTGCTGTGACAACTCCAGTAATTGCTTTCATAGTGTAAGCAATACTCAGAAAGCATGAATATTCCTTTGTGAAATTTAGCAATTACACATAACTGGAAGGCATGTGTCACATCATCACCAGCACCGTGCCATGGGGACAGGCTTTGGAAGCCACATGCCAGCCCACACTGGCCTAGCAAGCAGCCCCAGGGCATGTGTAGGATGTTGGCAGGAGCCTTTGCAGACAGGGGACTATCTTTTCATTTTTCACGCTCAAAGCTAACAGGGATGGTGGGCACAGAATGGCTGCAGGGAGATGGTGCTGGTATGTGTGGGACAAAATGTGTTCCCCAGGGAACTTCACAGAATCACAGAATATCAGGGACTGGAAGGGACCTCAAGAGATCATCTAGTCCCATCTCCCTGCCAGAGCGGGAACACCCAGATCAGGTCCCTCAGGAAGGTGTCCAGGTGGGATTTGAGTGTCTCCAGAGAACGAGACCCCACACCCTCTCTGGGCAGCCTGTGCCACTCTTCTCTCACCCTGACCCTGAATAAGTTTTCTCTCATGTTTCTGTGGATTCTCCTGTGTTCCAGCTTGCACCCATTGCCCTGTGTCCTATCATTGGAGGTCACTGAGAAGAGCCTGGCTCCATCCTTCTGACACTCACCCTTTCCATATTTATCGACACGAACGAGGCCACCCTTCAGCCTCCTCTTCTCCAAGCTAAAGAGACCCAGCTCCCTCAACCTTTTCTCAGAAGAGAGATGCTCCAATCCCTTCATAATGTCTGTGTCTCTGCACTGGACTCTCTCAAGCAGTTCCCTGTCCTTCAACTGAAGGCCCCACGAAAGGACACACTTATTTGTGGAAGACCCTCTGGTGGTACAGCTCGCATTTAGTCCCATCCACACCTACACTTCTGGAAGCTCAACCATACACATTGCAACAACCAAATACCATGACACCAGATGAGAGATGATAACAGTCATCACCTGCAACAGGTGACTTCAGCATCTGCTCTACTCTACAGAGCTCCCGAATGGCTGAGGGAGCTGGAGAAGAGGAGACAGTGGGGTGACCTCATTCATGCCTATAAATATGGAAAGGGTGAGTGTCAGGAGGATGGAGCCAGGCTTTTCTCAGTGACCTCTAATGATAGGACAAGGGGCAATAGGTGCAAGCTGGAATACAAGAGGCTCCACAAAAATGCAAGAAAAACAGAAAAACCTTTTTCACAGAGTGAGAGAAGAGTGGCACAGGCTGCCCAGAGAGGGTGTGGGGTCTCCTTCTCTGAAGACATTCAAAACCCACCTGGTTGTCTTCCTGTGTGACCTGATCTGGGTGTTCCTGCTCTCTCTGAAGATGGGACTAGATGATCTCTTGAGGTCCCTTCCAATCCCTGATATTCTGTGATTCTGTGATGTATAATTGTATTAAAGAAAACTTCAGAAATTTAGAACTGTTGTGGTACCCCAAAGCAAAACCAACAAAAGGTATCACTGCCTCCAGTGGCTCTCCCGATATAGCAATGCCTGGATCATCTCAAAATTAAATATATCTTGATATTTGAACTGCTCAGGCTTCAGAACCTCAGCCTCTGGCATTTCATAATACTCAAATAATAAATGAACAATCTCCTTTTATAGAAAAAAAATAAAGAAAGGTTGGGGGGAAGAAGGCGGAAGACATAGTAGTTGTGAAGTTGAATCCACATTTTCAGACACCAGGTCTCATTAATCTTGCTGATGAATAGGATCTTTATAAAATGAGACCCCGCCACGGAGAGAATTGAAAGGGAATAGTATGGAAAGTGAAGCAGCAGTTTCTTTTACAAGTTCTTATGTGTTTTAAATTAAGTGGCTTTTGTGGACACTTGAGTTAAAAAAGGCTGCAAGCTTTCTGGCTAAGAGATTAGATCAAGAATACAGCCAAAAAAGGAATGGAAATGCACTGCTGGGTGATTAGTTTATGACATTCTACCCTATATATAGTGCCTATTTGGCAAACCCTCCTGCAGTTCTGTGTTTTTCATTGCAAGTGGATTATATCAGTACTG
This sequence comes from Turnix velox, assembly GCA_013400935.1. Classification (NCBI taxonomy): domain Eukaryota; kingdom Metazoa; phylum Chordata; class Aves; order Charadriiformes; family Turnicidae; genus Turnix; species Turnix velox. The sequence continues at coordinate 136,031 of VZTY01029639.1, read as the reverse complement.
ACATCTTGCAGATGTTAGTAGCTTTGATTTTTTTCCCCCATGTTGCAAATGAGTTGGCATGGAAACAACTCTTTCCTGGCAACATGACATATGATTCAAGGCAAAATGCATTTAACGCAGATGAATAGTTCAGGGATACGCCTATAACAAAAAGTCATCTTGAAAGCTGCTTTGCATTCGGTGGTGTTTATGACAACTTTTTCAAGACACTCACAAAAAACCCCAAAAAGCTCAAAACTAAAAATCAGCTGATTAAGTCTAGGTGCCAATGATGAATTTCTCACTGTTTGATGCTACATATTCAACTTCACCCTCAATAGATGTGCTATAATAGCAAGAGGAAAATATTAAGTAAAGTAAAACTTTTTGAGAGGTTATTTCTCATTCTTTTAAATTACTATTAGTTGTTACAGAGATAGCTGTTCTCACCTTGATTTAACTCTGGACCTGCTGGAGGCAGCCAGAGTGCTGCTGCTTCCATGGACCCACCAGATAATTTCTTGCCAGACCAGCACTGGAGGTACTTGGAAGGGACTTGTCAGATCATCCTGCCACTGTACACATCACACCATGATCAAGTTGGGAAACTGCAGCAAAGCTTCCTCCAAGCCTGTCACTGCAAGCTCCAAACTACTGAGCCTTAGAGAAGGTCAGACTATCCTTTTCATTTTCTAAAGGTATCCCTGAAAAAAAAGTGTACCACCACCACAACATGGGAAAAAAGCAAGAGTAGAAAGTGTGCTCCTCGCTACAGCAGACGACCTACTTTACTATGGACATCAAAGGCTTTATTTCTTAGTTGAACAGAAAACCCCACTTGGATAAGTCTACAGCACCATCCAAAGCCTCCACAGATAGAGAATCACAGAATATCAGGGATTGGAAGGGACCACAAGAGATCATCTAGTCCAAACAAATGCATGACTATGGAAGAAGTTTTACTATTTTATCTATTAGAAAATTTTACAATTCAATCTGGGAAGAAAGAATGGCTTTTAACAGAATTTGGAAATATAGAAAAGAATAATTTAGAAGCAGATAAATGAGATAGCTGTCCTTGGATAGTCTGAAGTCCATTCATATGAAGTGGCACAATGAAAAGTAAAGAAAACAGTACCGAGGATCTCAATGAGTGCTTTTTAAAAATTGACAATAAGTAATCAATGACCTGCATAAAGATGTTAGAAGCTGGTTACTTCTGCAGTACTTGTGACACAGCACCATGAAGTTGTACAGTGTATTAGCTATGTGCTAAAATGCAGTTTTCATGCCCAAAAGCTTCAGTAGTAAACTGTGCAAATGGCTGCACAATTCTCAGTTAACGGGAATATGGGGGGGCTCCCTAATGTACAGAAATTTGTGATGCATGTATTTATTTATTTCTAAAATGGCCTTTAAATATGAGCAAGAAAGTTTCAAAGAGGTAGAAAAAGGATCTGGACTTGCATCAGGGGTGAGGAGGGCTTGCACAGGAAGCCAGATAAAAGCAAGGCTTGAGAAGCCTCATGGTTTGTAATCAGTGCTGGACTGCAAGCAGATCATCCAGTGCTTGTCCAAACCTAATCCAAACTTCAAACCTTTGGATATATTTTTATTACTAAGGAGTCTAGCAAGAACCCACCTCAGTGATTTAGAGGAGTCTGAATTCAATAAAATTAGCATTTAAATGAACCCAATTATGGAATGCTTTGAACTGAGCATTCAAGGGGGCAGTATGGACAACATGTCTACTGGAAAGCTCTGCATGGAAAGCCAAATCCTTTTGGGCCACTACAGCAAGACCAGTAAACATGAGGCTCTGCAAGTCAAATGCTTTGCCTGGAAACACAGGGAGGTACATTTTAGAATCACAGAATGGTTTGGGTTGGAAGGGACTTTCAAGATCATCAAGTTCCAAACCCACTGCCATGGGCAGGGACAACTCCCACTAGACCAGGCTGATCAATGCCTCATCCAGCCTGGCCTTAAACACCTCCAGGAAGGGTACTTCATTGTCTCAGAACAGTGACACCTCATTGTCCCAGAAAGAAAAAAGGGGTTTTTTTCCTTATGAAAAAAATAAAAAATAGAATAGGCAAGGGTGACATATAAGAAGTATTTATCTGACTTGGCCATTTCTGAGCATTTAGATTATTTGCAAAATATACATAATAAACATAAATATCTGCCACCTATTCTTTCCTGTGAGGGTGGTGAGCCACTGGAAGAGGTTGCCCAGAGAGGCTGTGGATGCTCCCTTAATCCCTGGAGGTGTTTAAGGCCAGGGTGGATGAGGCATTGAGCAACCTGATGTAGTGGGAGGTGTCCCTGCCCATGGCAGGGGCTTGGAACTGGATGATCTTTAAAGTCCCTTCCAATCCAAACCATCCTATGATTCTGTAAGTGTGTATCGAAGCATATTTTATACACTTGGCTTTCACGGTGTGGAATAATAGTCACAAAAACATGAAATCTGAACAGACCCCATTTATTTTACTTGTGTTTGAAGGGAAATTTTTCCCTAATAAATGCATCTGTTTTGGATGATAAGTTGTCCATTAGAGAAAGCTGAAGTGTGTTTGTGTGTGTTCTATCTGTTTTGATTATGCTGCTGTGAACATGATGTTAGTTTTACTGTTTGAATTTTATCATTGTTTATACCATCAGCTGTGCAGTGCAGAAAAAAAAATTGCCAGAGTGGGCTTATAACCACAAGTATTTTTAGTTTATTAAATAAATTACCTATTTGCTTGCCTGGGGTCTATTTTTTTTCTTTCTCTTGACCCTATTGAGAATTAATCAGTTGATTGGTGCTAATTAGACATCAGCATTAGCAGCCTGCTAATACGTAAGAGATAATGACACTACGGTACAAGATACTGTGTCCAAGACATGGTCCTTAAATTGTAAGCCTGTAAAAGACAAGCTTCCTTAAATTGTACCCTCAGGATTCATTGTGAAACCTAAAGGCTGTGTAGTTTTACAGCAGCAGCAACTTCTTCTACCTGGGTAGTGGTGCAAATTTGACACACAAATAGAGAACTAGACACAAAGATGTACCTTCTCACTGTGCAGGGTTCTACCACACATGTTAGAGACTCTCTTCCTGTTCCACCTTATAAATTTACCCATGACAAAAGCAATGATACAAGAGAAGGCTTAAATAGCATTTCAGTATTTCAGTTTTCTAGACTAACAAACTGCTGTCAGGAAATTAAAACACACATCTTTCCTTTACAACTGGGTACTCTCACTTGTGTGCTCCCCTATGTTGGAGGAGCAGAAGAGAGCCCTTTGTGCAAATATTTCTTATATCTACAACAACAGTGTCACAGGCAGAGTGAGTGACTTCACTTGTAAGAGAGAAGAAATATTTATTAATTTAAGACAGTAATTAACAAAGTTTGCTAATAAATGCAATGGTGTTTTATGAGGTTTGATGTCAAGGTACACTCTATTTTTTACTGCATTAGGGACAGGGTCATGCAAACTGTCAGAGAGATCCTCTTGTTCGGTCACGAGTCAGAAAGAACCCCCCAGACTTGGTCAGTGGTTTATATCTAAAGGATTATATATATGCAATCAATCCTTTATATCACTTAGCTCAGATTTCAAAGTTTTTAGCATGTTATTGGTCACTTACAGAGAGTCTGTTGTGACAAGGGATCTCTCAGCCTTGAGGAGTACAAGTGAAGGAACTTAAGCAAATATTCCTGCTCAAGCAGAGGTCCTGGTGAGCAGCCCCTGCCATACAGCAGAGCTCAAAAGGCTCTTGGCTTGTCTGCTATTTTTGGAGTAAGGCAATATATATCTAGGTACCCCTCTCCAGACAGTGCTTTGGCTGTAGCCAGCTGTCCTCCAAGGTCAAGGAGCATACCATTACACCTCCTACTGATGGCCATGGCTTCAGCAGGGAAGAGAAAGGGGGAAAAAAGGCAGAGAGCACAGAAAAGCCACAACCAGGAGACACTAGCATAGCAAAGCCAGCTTTCACAGGAGCTTCACATAAGACTCTGCAACAGGCTGGTCACAACTGCAGAAGGGATGCTCTCCACAAGCAAGTGAAATTTTAATATTCTTCTGACATGATTTATCACAGCACAGATGTGTTAAAAGGGAATTCCTCATTTCCAGCCTCGTACACTCACACAAACCAATTGCACATTCTCCACGGGGCTTCTCAAGATCTCATGGCAGACTTTCAGTACTTAAAGGGCATCTACAGAAAAGATGGGAACAGATTTTTCAGCAGGGCCTGTTGAATAGGACACAGAGGCAGATTCAGACTAGACATAAGAAAGACATTTGTTTCCCGTGAGGGTGATGAAACAGTAGAACAGGTTGCCCAGACATGCCCCATCCCTGGAAACATTCAGGGCAAGGTTGGACAGGGCTTTGAGGAACCTATCTTTGAGCAGCCATGCTCACTGTGGAGGGGGCCTTCAAAGGCCCCTCTTAACCCAAACTATTCTATGATCTTGCAATTTCCTGATGGCAAAATCTTCCAGAGCACAGGTAAAAGTAAATATGCAGAGGGCAGGGAGCAAGGTGGAGGAGAGGCAGTGAAACTACAACTTCTTCATGACTGCTTGCTCTCAAAAATCATGACCAGTTCTGCACCTGGAAGTCACTAAATGCATTTTCTGTTTGGTATTTTTAAGTGCTGTTATGCCTAGAGAGGTGTTAATGGCTCATCCATTAGTTGTGACCCAGACTTCACAACTTCACCCTGACTTCATTAGAGCAATTGTGGGGGTTAATGCACTCTACTTTTATCTGGTGGTTAAACCTCTGAGGTTCATCTGTATCAAAGCTGCTGTAGAAAGGAAGGGTCTCCTTTAAAGGCCAGTGGCCCTACAGAAAGATCTTTGAACTAGAAATAATTCCTAAGGGGAAGGCTGGAAGCCCTGTTTGGAGTGCAAAAAGCAACAGAAACTATGGAAAGATACAGCACCTGAAGGTCACATCTAACAGGAGAGAATGATTCCTTACCAGCTTTTCTTCAAGGGGCCTTCTGAAAAGTCAGATTTTTCTCTGTGTGAAAAAAAAAAAAAACCAAACAGATGCTCCCACTGTCTCCTGTGGGGGAGAAGATACAATGTCAGCCCTGGTGCAGGCAGCTTGAGGGACTTTGGAATCATGGACTAAAATAATTGTAGGCAGAATTCAAAAATTAATGGCAAACAAAGCATGAGGCTGGCCAACAGATCCACCAGCAGCCTGTTCATTCTAAGAGAGTGTGTGCAGTAATTCCTACCACCCAGGTAAATTACCTGTGCTAATTATGGTGTGGTCCTTTCTAAGGAAAATGCCCAAAATAGGAGGGGAAGCAAATAAATTGTTGCTGGGCTCAGATGTTGGCATCCAGGGAGTCAGTGATCACACACAGCCTCTCAGAAACACTCCCACTACAGAAAACCCTCTACAGTATTTGCAACACTAAGTTGTGTTGTTGATTACAGATACTAAGTGTGACCAATACAGAAGTAACTTGTAAAAAATACCCAGACCCAAGCATCCTCCTCCAGGCTGATTTTTATGGAGCAGCAAAAAACCAAAAGAGAATGTGAAACAGCAATGCAGGTCTTCACAACATATCTGGGTCCCCAACATGCTATTGATATGGATAAATACAGGCATATATATCCCACCGATACTCAAGGAAGCCAAGAAAATAAGGAAGCTAAGAAGAAAATAAAGAAGGCAACTGCATTCCTTTTTAAAAAAAAGTCTGAAGACAGACACCCACAAACTAGATTTGCTATAGCTCCTGGAGAAACACAGGTAGAATTGTCCATGTCAGATAAAGCTACTTTTCTGAAGAATTATTACATACTATCCCAAGTGAACAGCATGGGAGTTCTCACATTTAAAGAAAACAGAATTCTAGCTATGCCCAGTCCAACAGTAAGTTCAGAAACAAGCTGAAGCTCAAAGAAACACAAAGAGAATGAGAATCGTAGAATGGTTTGAGTTGGAAGGGATCTTAAAGATCATCTAGTTCCAACCCACTACATCAGGTTGCTCAGTGCCTCATCCAGTCTGGCCTTAAACACCTCCAGGGAGGGGGCATCCACAGCCTCTCTGGGCTACCTCTTTCAGTGTCACCTTCACATGAAAGAACTCCAGCCTAAATCTCCCCTCTTTCAATTTGCATCCACTACTCCATAGTAGATTAAAAAAAAAGCAAACAAAAAAAAACCCCAACAACTCTCATTTGTCATAATATATTTAGAAAATAAAAGCAAGCTAAAAAGGAATGTTTTTAATTGTGAAGAGGCATCATCTCTGGCACTCTGGTGAGGTGCCACATGGAAGAAGTTTGGCTGGGTTTGTTACTATACTTAAAATCTTCCCAGTTTATTCACTGCTAATGTATTGTATCTCACTGAATAGCAACCACAGCTTGGAGAAAAAAGGATTTGCAGGTCAGAGCCTCTGGGAAAAATAGATTTTAACCAAAGTGCAGCAACCAAGCTGGAACACAAAAGGTTTCACAGAATTTTGTCAAGATGAGGGTGAGAGAAAAGTGGTACAGGCTGCCCAGAGAGGGTGTGGGATCTTCTTCCTTGGAGACATTCAAACCTGACTGGATGCCTTCTTGTGAGACCTGAGAACGAGAATCATAGAATGGTTTGGGTTGGAAAAGACCTTAAAGATCACCTAATTCCATGGGCAGGGACACCTTCCATAAGACTCGGCTGCTCTGTGCCGCATCCAGTCTGGCCTAAACACCTCAAGTGGTGGAGCCACAGCCTCTCTGGGCAACCTGTTCCAGTGTCTTACCTTCACATTAAGTAATTTCTTTCTTATCTCCAGCCTAAATCTTCCCTCTTCCAATCTGTACCCATTACTCCTAGTCCTGCCATCCTGTATCCTATTCAAAAGTCCTACCCCAGCCTTTCTGTAGCCCCCTTCAGGTACTGAGACGCTACTCTGAGGTCCCTCCTGAGCCTTCTCTTCTCCAGGCTGAAAGGTAGGAATGATGGGGGGGGGGAGGGCTCTGCCCTGTCAGGGGGTGAGGGAAGTTCTGGATTTAGCTCTCAGAGCAGCTTTCAGAGTTGTGCTTGGCCATCAGTCAAGCCCCAGTGAAGGCTGCAGACTTTACCCTAGCGAGGGGGCAGGATGCAGCCCTCTCCAGTTCCCACTGGTGACTTGTGAGACCCATGGAGGCATCGGGTGGTTTATTCCCCAGCTTTGTACTCAGGTCACTGGAGGCAGCAAATGGAGCAACACAGCTCCCAGCACAGGAGCTGGGGCCATGCCTGCTGTAGGTAGATTTGTGACTGGGGCTTCACTAAGGCTGAGATGGCACAGCACAAGTGGCTGTGTGCCACTTCTCAGCTCTGGATCTCCACTCTACTTGACTCCCATCATGTACATGCACATGCAGTTATAACCAGATGAAATTTTGCTACCAGTGCATACAAAAGACTGGTCTACACACTGCATCAATGTAAATATTTAAACACCTTAGAGAACAATTTGAAGTCTTTAATTCCACTTGCTAGAGCAGAGCTGTGGAGGACAAGAGCCATGAAGTTGAACACCTCTCCAGAAAGATAGGGGAAAAAAAATTCACAGCTTTTTTTGTTAAATTTCAGGATTTTTTGGTTGGGGATTGTTTTCCTTTTTAATTTAAGTGAAACTGAGCGACAATTTCAAGATTCAATGAAAGGCTGCTCCCCAAAAGATCCCTTGTCCATCAAAACTCATTGCCCTTTGCTCAAGGGAGCCTTCCTTGAGGCTGGAAGTCATGGTCTGACTCTGCACAGTTCCCAGTCTGCTCTGGGGAGACTTAGATGAGACTCACAATTCTCCAATAGGTCTGGCAAGGGATTTTCTGCAGCAAAAAGTTGGGTGAGTTTTTAAGCTTAAAACTATTCCTGGGAGGTTTTAAGCTTGAAACTATTCTCAAGTGAGAAAGTTTGTAACCACACAAGGAAACTTGCTGTTTGATATTGCAAGCAAGATTCCCAAAATGTTGTATTACTCCTGAGCACATCACAGTATTCAGGACCATATATAAGTCGTCTACGGTTTATTCTCTGTAAATACCAACTATGTTTAACCTAAAGGAAAACCTGAAATAAAAAAGAACCAGGTAACATATTCACCAACAGCCATGGGGAATATGGAATGAAAAATTAAAAATAAATTAACCCAGAGTCAAATTATAATAGATGACTAATTAGCAAGTTCTTGTGCTTGTCTATTGAATAGGTGATAAGTTAACCAATATATACCTGACCTTTTAAAGTTAGATTTCTAGGAAGGAAAGTCATGGCTATTAACTGCCACCAGGCTGCCATGGGATTCATGTTCAGAGGCTTCCTTTTCACTTTGTTGTGGTAGCCTCTCATCTTTTACTGACATTACACACCACTCATCACTATCAGTGTCAGAAGCTATAACAGCATCTGTTGCAGTGGCAGCTTCTGCTGGATGAAGAGTCTCTCTCTTTACTTTAAAGAATGTCAATCATTTCTCATTTTCTGCTCTCAGACTTGCTCATCAGTCAGTAACAACACTTCCAGCTACACCAAATGTGATTTTTGAATAAACACTGGACTGAGATCATTGGAAATGACTGACAGCTTATAAACCACACTTTTCAGAAGCCAGAGAGGAAGGTGAAAAAGACACTCTGATCATTCCCTTCTTTTAATGTCTCAATGACATTTGAAACAGCTTCTACCTGAGGCGGAAGGGGACAAAAAACTTGATTCATGGCAAGTGAAGGCCAGCTTTCTGTCAGGTACCTTATAGAGTTCCCTGTCTCCTTCCTGCTTGTAGCCACACCAAAGAGTGTGGTGACATATCAGAAGTTAAAGAAAATAAAATCAGTTAACTATCAGGCATCTAAGTATCCAGTTCCGTTGTCCCTCTGGAATAGCTGATATTCATTTTTCTTGGCATAACTCTCCTCATACAAGCTTTCTTCCTTTGCTCTCTATGGAGTGTTTCCAACAGCATCAGTCCAAGCAAGAGGTGCCTTTATAACTACCTGGAGGGTGGATGCTCACCTCACAGGCTGGGACACTGCCTTAGCCCAGCCTTCCTTGGCTGCTGAGGAACAACAAGCCTGAAGCTGCATGCATAAAAAAGTTATTTCTAAAACCAAACCAAGTGGAACAGATCAATATGGGCACAAGAAGAGAAGCATCTCAGGAACGAAAACCGGTGGGAGACTGTTATTTTCAGGGAAATCATTCTTGCCTCTGTGGGAAGGTGGCATGAAGATGACAAGAGGGCTGCAGCGCCTCCCTTCTGAGGACAGGCTGAAAGAGTCGGGGCTGTTCAGCCTGGAAAAGAAAAGGCTTAGGAAGTCCTCAGAGTAGCTTCTCAGTACCTGAAGGGGCCTACAGAAAGGCTGGGGTAGGACTTTTGAAATTGAGATTTAATTGTTCCCCCTGCTCTACTAAGCAAGAAGTGCTTTCAAAGTAAGTGCCAGTAATGTTCCCAAATGCTGCTTGACCAAAATAAGTATTTGAGCTTGTTTTTTTGTGCTCTTCAGATGAGCCAGGCCAAAGACAAAGCAGAAGTAATCTCCCACCAACAGATGGAGACAAAAAGAGTAGCTAAACACTGTTATCAGAGTTCCGCTGAAAGAGCACTGATCTGAAATAGCATTAATTCTTTACCTTATCTTGGCTGAGTAGAACCTATAAAGCATTGAGGTGTGTCCCTCCCCCCAGCTACCTTCCAGCCCTCTATAAGTATTGGCGAAAGGTTAACAAATGCTTGGTGGAAACCAGTCTATGAGAAGCAGCCACTTGTTTGCACTGTGCCTGGAAACAGGAGGAAGCATTTGCAAACAGTCTTTTCTCTCCAAATTGCATCAAGTAAATATATTTTTATTTGATATTCATTTACTTGTTTCCAGAAAGAGCCCTGGGGGAAAGAGTGGGTCCTTGGGCCCGTGGCAACATTTACCCGGTACTTTGCCCACAGCCCCTCTTAATGCTCCATATTTCTTGCAGGAAGAGGACTGGTTTGAAGTGGAAGATTCACTTATCCCTGGATAACAATTAATACAACCCCAGTGGGCTCTGAACTTGAATTAAAAAGCTATTTTTTTCATAGCCTGAATCTCAAATATTCAGTTTCTTTGCAAAATCTCACATCAGATGTGGCATCTTTCAAGATGGGCAGTACATAGGGGAAAAAGGTCTGCTTTCAAAACTAACACCCCCAATCCATTTCTTCTAGCAAACAGTTGCAAATTTGAAGAAAATCTCCTATATAGAATTGTCTCCCCAGAATCAAAGGGCTGTTAGTTATTTATGAGGATATAGATAAGAATGTTTTTTGTAGACGTGAAGAAAAACTGTGTGAAGAAACCCAACCATTATTTCATGGTGTGGTCTACAAAGACTGGAGTATGCAGCATTCCTTTCATTACTTTTCCACATTCCCTCAGGCTTGAACAACTTGTACTCCAGCACCTTTATTACAGTGACTCTGTGTCAAGGAGCATATTTTTGAATTCAATCTGTAATACATCTGCAGGCATTTGTGTTGGTTCATACATAGAAGGATGGCCAGGAACCAGTTTCAACCAGATGGGGTGGGGGGTTTTTCTTCACCCCATGGAGCTGTAGAAGGGAGAGAGGGATGAGTCACCTACTTTTCTTGAAGGAAATGTTGATTCTTCTTGACAGCACTTAGATGTTTCTGTGCTTAGTTTACCAATGGGTACACGGATTTTGCATAGAAACAGAAAAATAGAGAAGCTGCTGGTTCAGGAGAGGGGAAACTATTGTGCATCCTGTGGAGAAAGCATAAGCAAGGACCTTCCTGTCCTTTCTGGGAGAGGTCTCCACCTTTTAGGTGGGATCACCCAAAAAAAGGCTGCAGGACCTGCCACAGGGTTGGCATTCTTCAAAAGTGGTCAAAAAGTGGGCAGTGCTTTTTCCTTCCTGCATGTTTTCAGGATCTTAAGTCACTTTGCAATATGTCCAGGGGCATGAAGGTCAGTGATCACAGACTGTCAGACAAAAGGAGGCTTTATAGAAAGTCTTCCAGAAAAAAATGTACTTCTGTCAAGACTCAAGCATGCTGAGATGCCCTTTGGACCTATAGGGAAGACAACCAGGAGAACTGGACAGAGCAGTTGTTTCTCTGGGATGCCCACAGTAACAGAGCAATTCAGATGAGGAACAGTGGGTCTGTTTAGCATGAAAACCAGAAAGTAATTTCAAAAGAATATGAGAAGTCATTAATAGTTGCTGTGGTCAATTACTGCAGAGCTCAAGAGATAGACATCCTTGGACTTAGCATCAGTCAACACACTCATCAGGTAGCAAGGATTGAGCAGAAAAGGGGGTTTCCTGCTGAGCAATATAAAAGCTAAATCAAAGAAGTGAATGGAGTATTTGCTCTTGACCTGAGACATCCCTATCTAATGGGCAAGCTGCTTTTGAAATGTTTGCCCAAAACCCAGCAAGCCCATCTGTGTTTCCTTTAATAATCATTTCCATGTGAGTGTGGGTATAAAATATCCTAAAGAAGTTCCAGTACTTCCATAGCAAGTTTCAGCTTTCTGTGAATGCCCTACTGTGAGACTCCTCACCACCACCCCAATAGCACAAAGAGGCGCTCAGCCATGGGTGACATTGATGTGGCCACCAATCCTCCCGGGCATCCCTCCCACTGCCTAACCAGCTGCGGGTCCAACAGGCCCCCCAGCCTTTCTCCTCCCATCATGTTCCCTTAGGATGTGCCAAAGCAACTCACCAGTGATGAGAGCTGACACCAGGAGGAACATGCCGTGAGGGGGTCAAATGGTGGCTGCTGCCCTGCTCTGAGGCTGGGAAATAGGAATGTGGGTGTAGAAGGAAAAGTGGGAACAGCTGGGGAGGGAGAGAGGAGGCTCCAGTAGAGCCCAGTTGCTCAGCATTTGGGGTAAAATGGGCTGGAAAAGGGCTGGTGAGGGGAGTGAAGATACATTGAACCTGTAATTTTTTTTAACTTGCACACTGCAGGATGGTTGGACTAGATGACCCTTGAAGGTCCCTTTCAACTCTATGATTCTGTGATTCTCTTGGCACCCAGGGCTGCAAGGACCAAGCTGTAACTGCCACATTACAAGCATCATGGGCTACAAGAGGCTGCTGTTAACATAGATCACACAAAGCTCAGCACCAAAATACCCTGCTGACAGTAACATCCCGGGCATCTCTTTCTCTTCAGATATGGGAGCTTTTTGAGAAGAATCCGAGGTGACTAGACACCATCAAAGAATTAGTCTGCACAGTTTTTCACCTTCTTTGCACATTGAGCAATCACCTGCATGCTCACAAAGTGAAGGGAAAACGTTGAATGTTGCGACTGATGGTTCCATTGAAAACTTAATTTTGTGGCATGTCTAGCTGGTGTGTGTAGGTACAGCTTTTGGGTTGGTGTTGCAACAAAGGCTTACATGACTTGTTTGGGACAGGTAATCTTCCCAAACCATTAGGAGCAGGGTAGTTCAGGCTGGACATTAGGAAAAAGTTCTTCCCCATGGGGGTGGTGAGGCACTGGTCCAGGTTGCCCAGAGCAGTGGTGGAGGCTGCATCACTAGAGATATCCAAAGCAAGGCTTGCTGAGGCTCTGAACAACCTGATCTAGTGCAGGATGTCCCTGTCACTCCACAGGGTTGGACTGGATGGCCATTGAAGCTCCCTTCCAACCCTATGATTCTATGAAATAAAAGGAGTTTTTTGCCCTTGCAGGTGCAAGCAGCTAATGGATGCTTTATTTTGCCTGTGGATGATCTTCACTGCTTGTACTAGCTCTGAGAGGACCAATAAACAAGGGGGAATAATCTGAGACTTTTTGGTTGCTAAGGCAATAAATTAATCAGCATGTATGTCCTCAGCAGATTCACATGGTCCTGCCAAGGCCCACAGCTTCAGGTGTCCCACTATGTTTTTGCCAACATGAGAGAAGGGAGCAGAGGAATTGGCAGAGAACAAAGTGTCAGTGGCGATGACTGCATTAAAAATTTTGGATCGAGAAAGCAGAGCCTACCGCATTCATGTACTATGTCGTGGTGCAGCATGCCAGAAAAACATGGCTTTTTGCCACCATTCCATGTTACAGCTTCATTTAGCCTAATCATTTGGTATAAAATACTTCTTGTCTAGTGAGAGCTGATTTCTCCACCCAGAGTTGTGAATCCAGCCTTAGCCAGATTCACAGTGCATTTGACCAGATTTACATACCATGAACTGACTCTGCAGCTGATAACACATTGCTTCCCTTAAATCATTGCATTTCTGTGTATCTGAGGAGCTGGGTTCCTTAAAAATCTTCATGGAGTGAGAAGCAAACCAGCAGCAGCATCATAATTTCCAAACCCAAGAGCATCAGTGTGTGCTCTGGAGGGCTGAGGCTTGCACAGCATAGTTGATGTGCTCAGGTCAACCCACAGTTTTTAGATGTTTTTTGATGCTGATCAAGCATTCCAACATAAATGCTGTAACTCTATAGAAAGGCTGGGGTAGGAATTTTGAATAGCGTCCAGGATGGCAGGACTAGGAGTAATGGATGCAAATTGGAAGAGGGGAGATTTAGGCTGGAGATAAGAAAGAAGTTCTTTCCTGTGAAGGCGGTGAGACACTGGAAGAGGTTGTCCAGAGAGGTTGTGGATGTCCCCTCAATCCCTGGAAGTGTTTAAAGCCAGGCTGGATGAGGCATTGAGCAACCTGATGTAGTGGGAGATGCCCATGGCAGGGGGTTGGAACTAGATGATCTTTAAGGTCCCATCAAACTCAAACCATTCTACGATTCTAAAAGTCAAATCCAGTGATCCCTTCTGACACTTGCAATTAGACAGATTAAAAAAAAATGGGAGGTGTGAATCAAAAACACTTGAGATCTTTTCATTTTGAAGACCAAATTAGGTATAGGAAGTGTTTTGGTTCTTTGGTTCAGGATGCATTCCTGGCTTTTTCCTTAAAAGCCTGAGACAGGTGTCTTTCTTCAAGTTCTTTATCACAGAACAGCAGTTAGCCAAAAAATCACATCCCTGCCACTTTTCTCGGGGCCATAGTCCCAGGAACACTGGGTGACAGAACCTTACACTGTTTCCTCCCTGGGTTGCTAATTTTCTCTCTCACACACATACACATCACTGTGCTTACTGAACCTCAAGCTTACACTTCTGAATTGTTTTACCTGCGCAGTTGTTGTGGTTCCTGATAATGCCAGTGTTTCAGTTCAGAGCTGCTTTTGTTTTCTAAAGAATCTTACCTGTTCTGCTATCTGAAATGGGCAGTTTGTAGTCAGGACCCATACAGCTCCACAGATTCAACGAGGTTTAGCTCAATCTGAAACAAAAAGCCATCCATAAGGAGGAAATTCATAGCCTGACCTGCACAGTGACACCAGGGAGAGATAGATACATATAAGTTGCCACCATAAGCAGGCAGCTGATTATCATCCCATCTGGAGCTCTGAGCTTGGTCCTTACCCCAGTTCCAGCCTGGCTTTGTGCGAATGTAGATCTTCTTATCGGTAAAGTGAAGATAATGCTACTACAGCACATTGCACATTTTAGTGGAATTAAACGGACAAAGTTTATAAAGTCTTTTAGGTGTCAGACAAAGTATATATAAAAGCTAAACATCCTTTATAGAAAGCTCTGATAAATGAATATCAGCAAATGAATAGGGAGAGAGGCACTGCAGATGTGGCAGAGAATCCAGATCTCACACTTGTAGAAAATCAATTTAATCCCAGAGGGGGGTTTTAGGCTGGAGAGAATAAAGTTCCTTACAATGAGGGTGCTGAGACACTGGAACAGGTTGCCCAGAGAGGTTGTGGATGCCCGCTCAATCTCTGGAGGTATTTGAGGCCAGGCTGGATGAGGCATGGAGCAACCTGGTGTAGAGGAAGGTGTCCCTGCCCATCGCAGGGAGGATGGAACTAGATTATCTTGAAGGTCCCTTCCAACCCAAACCATTTTATGATGCTATCCCTGGGAATGCAGGGATGGGAACAAAGGTGTTAATTTCAATAAAACATTAAAACCAGAAACCATTGTGTTCCACCTGCTACTGTGGGGTGGAGGCAGCACAGCAGCTGTGCCCAAGGCAGAGCCGAAGCTGCAGCTCTCCCTGCAATACAGGGTGGTCACAGCCAGGAATGCCATGTACAGTCACCCTGTGTGGCAGCATGGCGTGTGCAGGCACCTGCAGAAGGGATCTGGAGGACACGACAGCTCAGCAGGTAGCTCAGCAACACAGCCTGCTCTACAGACCTTGCTGCCGCAGAAAGCAATGAACAACTTTTTTGGAATCAGCTTAAGAAGAAAAGAATGAATTATCAATCTCACCTGTATGAAATTAATGAGAATTAATCAGGGACAGCTATCCCTCAGCCTGCAAAAAGGACAGAATCATAGAAACATAGAATAGTTGGAAGGGACCTTAAAAATCATCCTGTTCCAACACCTCCAGGGATTGAGGGGGCATCCACAACCTCTCTGGGCAACCTGTTCCAGTGTCTCACCACCCTCACAGCAAAGAACTTCTTTCTTTTCTCCAGCCTAAATCTCCCCTCTTCCAATTTGCATCCGTTGCCACTAATCCTGCCATCCTCCACCCTATTCAAAAGTCCTACCCCAGCCTTTTTGTCACCCCCTTCAAGTATTGAGAAGCCACTGTGAGGTTCCCCCCCAAGCCTTCTCTTCACCAGGCTGAACAACCCCAACTCCTTCAGCCTGTCCTCAGAAGGGAAGTGCTCCAGCCCTTTCATCATCTTCATGGCCCTCCTCTGGACCGGCTCCAACAGCTCAATTAATTTCTTATGTTGAGGACTCCAGAACTGGACACAATACTCCAGGTGGGTCTCACCAGAGCCAAGTAGATGTCAAGGTACAACTTTCTCTTAGAAGTTCTGACATCATAACTCACGGTGTGCAACATAATCTCAAAACAAACCTTAGTCCACAGCAAAAAATTGAAAAAAACATGAATACATGAGAACATTCCAATTCTACAATCATTAATGACGAGCATCTGCAGGCAGGATTTCTAACTCCCACCATTAGAATCACAACAAACTCTAAAATAAAGCTTTACAAGTCTCACAGTTCAAAGGTCAGATGCTTTAAGTGTAACAAAATGATTGCTTCTCTGTTCAAACCAGAGTAAACAACTTAATAGGGAACATGGAAGATGTTACATTTACACTTCAGCACATCCCAAAGTCATCAGCATGTACATGGGCAGAGAAGCTCCAAGGGTCCATGGCCACCACAGCCCAAGCATAGAGATGTGGAGGAGCTCTGCATGCTTTGTAGGTAACACTGGAAAGTTTTACAGCCTCCTCCAAGTTCTGTGGTGATGCAGACATACGGTGCGAGGAATTAGTGCAAACACTCTTCCATGAGCTCCTGGCACACTAGGGATGGAGGAACAGGCAGAGCAGGAGAGGTCACAGCCTCAAAGCTACTGGGAGGAGGAAACAGCAGGAGTCACTAGGCAAAGGGCAATGCTGGATCCAGCCTCAATTCAAGGCTTTTTTTAACTTTTCCTAATAATTCCTTGATTGGATGATTCCTTAAGGTCTATCCATGGGGGAGATTTATTTGGAATATTACTTTCATATCTATAGTCAAGTGGAACAAATATTTTATTTCCTTTTTTATTGGCCCATTATTTATAAAGTTCTCTTTGAGTCTTGTAAAGACAATTTTTTTCATTTCCCTTCAGAGTTTGTCTTTCTCTTTGGCAAACATTGATTTTTTTTTCATGTTTTTCCCAGTGAACCTTGAAATTAAAATGTCTTTTTTTTTGTTTCATTTATTTTTGTGCACTGGACTCATTGTCAGCACAGCAAGAGCAAGGTGTTTTGTTAGATTACTGCAGCTTCAAAGCTACTGAAAGGAAGAGCTGACCACATTTTATTGTGTGCAGTTCCTTAATGAGTTACCATTATTCTCTTTAAAACACAAAGCCAATCCCAACTTCTCAGCATTTTAAGGAAGCATCTTAATTTTTTTTAGCAGTTCAGAGTGAATTTTTACTAAATTCTATCAATTTTTAGGAATCGTAGAATTTTTTGTCCTCTTAGTGGACAGATAACATATACAGAAACAATTACATACAAGGTTTACAGGCAGAGGAACTATATTTTATTGGAACAGCTAATGTAGTAGGGAAAAAAACCCAGAAAAGTCTTTTAGACACATAAGCTCTCTGAAAGCATTTCTGTGTTTTTTTCAACTATATCACTTGTTCTGATAAAAAATACTACCTCTCCCTGCAAACCTTACCTTTCCCTTACCTTTCCACCATTGCAGCTATAGCAACACTGTTTCTAGCAGAAAAATAGTTGTATTTGCATAGCAAAGAAAAACGTATTTCCATTTTCACAATTGTTTTTCATCCAGAACTACTGCCTGTTCCTTTTCTTATAGTAGAGATTATTTTAAAGTATTTTTAGAAAAGAATAATTTTTATAATTACTTTGTCATTGTCATTTTATCTGCCTCACAGTAGAATTCCCTATTACACAGTCTTGACTTAGAATGCTTTTTTCTTCTGCTAAGTAGCCAGGGCACAGCAGGTTATGAAATGAAAGCTTAAATTAGAGTAGGGTAAAGTGGTTTGGCACAGGAACACAGATAAGTTTATATCTTTGATTGTCTTGACATGTCATCAGAAAGTTAGGAAATTCTTCAAAATGTTAAGCTAAAATTAAATCCTCCATGAATTAAAAGGATTTTCTTTAGCTTTATGATCTAGAGTTACACACTATGCTAAGTTTAACACTCTGTGTCCAAGGGCTAGAGAGCAGTAGTGAGTGTTTAAAGCAATCAGAGTTGTGGGTTTTTTAAAAAAAAGAAGTCTTTAAAAATAGGTTGTTTGAAGCTATAATAAGCTATTAATTGTAAAATGCTAATTGACAAAATGCTACTTATCTAAAACCATCTCTGTAATAGCTGAATCCATAATTTGGGGGTCTCATTATATTGAAAATTACATTTCCTCAAAAATACTTCAGCTATTTCCTTACTCTCCTTAACCTATGGTAATTAAATATAGATTTACAAGTGGTGCACAGGCAGATACAGGTATCTCCAACCACTGCACTACTGGCAAGAAAGAAAAAATGCCTGTCTGCAGCCTGGGGCAGCCCAGGTATCATTGAGAAGACTCATGCCATGAGCTGATCATTGTCTTGAGTGCCAGCTGAATCAGAGAATCCCTTCGAGGCTGGAAATCATAGAATCACATAATGGTTTGGGTTGGAAGGGATCTTAAAGATCATCTAGTTCCAACACCCTGCCATGGGCAGGGACACCTCCCACTACATCAGGTTGCTCAGTGCCTCATCAAGCCTGGGCTTAAACATCTCCAGGAACTGAGGCAGCATCCACAAACTCTCTGGGCAACCTCTCCCATTATCTCACCACCTTCACAGGAAAGAAGTTCTTTCTTATCTCCAGCCTAAATCTCCCCTCTTCCAATTTGCATCCATTACTCCTAGTCTTGCCATCCTGGACTCTATTAAAAAGTCCTGCACCAGCCTTTTGGTAGCCCCCTTCAGATACTGAGAAGCTACTGTGAGGTCTCCCCTGAGCCTTCACATCTCCAGGCTGAATCGTCCTCATTGCACATCTGGAACTCGAGGAAGGGCAGCCTTGCCTCAAGGTTCACAAAATCACAGAGGTCAGGGATTGGAAGGGACCTGCAGAGATCATCTAGTCCCATGCCCCTGCCAGAATAGGAACATCCAGATCAGGTCACACAAGAAGGCATCCAGTCAGGTTTGAATGTCTCCAAGGAAGGAGATCCCACACCCTCACTGGGCAGCCTGTACCACTCTTCTCCCACCCTCATCTTGACAGAATTCTGTGAAACCTTCTGTGTTCCAGCTTGGTTGCTGCACTTTGGTTAAAATCTATTTTTCCCAGAGGCTCTGACCTGCAAATCCTTCTTTTCTCCAAGCTGTGGTTGCTATTCAGTGAGATACAATACATTAGCAGTGAATAAACTGGGAAGATTTTAAGAATAGTAACAAACCCAGCCAAACTTCTTCCATGTGGCACCTCACCAGAGT
>VZTY01029639.1:83164-116931 GCA_013400935.1 Turnix velox | reverse complement strand
GGTATCCCTGCCCATGGCAGGGGGATTGGAACTAGATGATCTTTAAGATCCCTTCCAACTCAAACAATTCTATGATTCTTTTTTTTCTTTTTTAAGTAACAGCTGTCCAACAGGCAGACAAATTGAGTCACTGGTTATTGCTGCTTTGTAGAAATGGTTTTGCCAGGCACTGGGTTGCATCAGTGGCTTTTGGGAGCAGAACATTATGCTGAATGTTCACTTCTAGCCATGCTTACCATAGTATGCACCCAAGTAAGTGGCACAGACTTGCTAAGGGGCTATTTAATGTCTTCTTAAATACTTTTCATTACCTTTGTTTACAGTACAAGCTTATCACCTATAAGAAAAAATGTTTAAGAAACAAACCTTGTCAAAATAAATAGATTAAGAACATTCATCCTTTTCCAGAGTACAAAGAAGTTTGTAAGGTGATAATGAATTCTGTAACTCATTAGCCACACTCCTTAAAATGTATGTACCACTTACTCCATAACTTGCAGGTAGGGGCACAAGTTAGCAAGATTTGATTGCAATAGGACTTTGAGGAATTCAGCTATTATCTTGCCAAATGCGGGATGTTTCCTCTGTGGAGAAGCCTTTAGAGCTGCATGAATTCTATATGAAATCCATAGGAGTGATACTGTTGGGCTTTGCTGTTTCACCCGGCAGAGCCTTGTGCTGGAGAAGGTGCAGAACATCTGCTTGCCGGGATTCTGCTGTGGCTTGGGCTGCCCCTGTGAGTCCTGTCCCAGGAACTGCAGTTAAACCTGCTCACAAGCCAGCTTTTACTGGAGTAGAAGCTCTGCCCAGGACAGGGAACTGCAGGAGAGACTCCAGCACAGAACCACAGAGATGATGAAAGGATTGGAGCATCTCCCTTCCGAGGAAAGGCTGAGGGAGCTGGGTCTCTTTAGCTTGGAGAAGAGGAGACTGAGGGATCATCTCATTCATGTCTATAAATACAGAAAGGGTGAGTGTCAGGAGGATGGAGCCAGGCTCTTCTCAGTGACCTCCAATGATAGGACTCAGGGGAACGGGTGCTATCTGGAACACAGGAGGCTCCACAGAAATATAAGAAAAAGCTTTTTCACATTGAGGGTGACACGACAGTGGCACAGGCTGCCCAGAGAGGGTGTGGGGTCTCTTTCTCTGGAAACATTGAAACCCCACCTGGACACCTTCCTCTGGGACCTGATCTGGGTGTTCTTGCTCTGGCAGAGGGATTGGACTAGATGACCTCTTGAGGTCCCTTCCAATTCCTGACATCCTGTGATTCTATGACCTGCATTCCTTTGCTGCAGTGATGGGAGATGACACAGAGCTGCAGAGATGCTCAAATAGCTACACATGTTTTGGAGCTGCAACCTACCCTGCAGACATGCCCATCCTCACAGCAGCCAAATTCAAGGAAGTACAAAAGCAGAATTGCAGAACCAAAATTTCAGCTCCAAACTTGTGACTAAAGTACATTCATAGAGTGGCAAATAGACACAAAAATTTGTGCCCAGAAAACAGCATGCTGTTTGAATACCTGTCTCTGGGGGAGATGCAGTATGTATTTGGAGAAGCTGTTCATGAACGTAAACAATAAATCCACCACTGAAACACATCATCCTGTGGCAATGCTTCCTATTAGCTATTGCACTGAAACTGCCAAAATTATAATAACACATGTGGAAATTTCTAGCTTATACGTTCAAAGGCATTCCTTAAAGTTAGGTTGCATCATGACTCTTGACTGGCAAACAGCTCCCAGGAGGCATTTTGCCTCACAAGCAGAGGATGTGGCATCTCCTAGGCATGGGAGCTCACCCCTATGTAACCTGCCAGGTGACTTTAGGAAGGACAGAGGGGAAGATGGTCAGGGAAATTATCCCCCACAGAGCTCAGAGCAACCCCCAACAGCAGCAATCACACCCAGGACTCCCTCTGTCAGCTTGAGACACAAGCCCAGGACCCACCACCACAACCCATGAAAGCCATGAAAGATCATGGCTTTCTGCATCTTTATCTCACCTCTGGCAAAGTCCTGCCTGGACACAGTAAGCATCTCAGCTATATTCTCACTCACCTTTTCATTAAAATACAGCATTCTTCATTAGCAACAGTTGTTCCCAGTTTCCCACAGATGTTTGGAGGTTAAGGTGTATTTTCTAAATGTTTGATATTTATAGCTATGGAACAGTTCATGAATTGTCACATTCACCTAAAATGATTTACAATTACAACTGGAGAAGGGCTTCTGCAGATAAAATAGGCCATACTGACCCACATAAACAACTTCAGTAAAACACAAGTTGGTGGTATCTATTTATTTAAAATAATTTTCATCAGCCAGCACAAAACTAATTTACTGACTGATTACTCAAATATATATATAGAAAAAATATCTTGGTGATTAAGCACGTGTTTTCATTTGCAGGAGTAGAGATGGCATATGCTACTACTGTGGATTATAAGCACACATTAATAATCCCTGTACATTTAGAATCATTGAATGGTTTGGGTTCAAAGGGACCTTAAAGATCATCTAGTTCCAACACCCCTGCCATGGGCAAGGACACCTCCCACTAGACCAGGTTGCTCAATGCCTCATCCAGCCTGGCCTTAAACACCTCCAGTGACTGACGGGGCATCCACAACCTCTCTGGACAACCTCTTCCAGTGTACCACTTCAGCTACTTCAGCCCCTTCAGCTAATGAGAAGCTACTCTGAGGTACCCCCTGAGCCTTCTATTCTCCAGGCTGAACAATCCCAATTCCTTCAGTCTGTCCTCACAAGAGAGGTGCTCCAGCCCTCTCATCATCTTTGTGGCCTCCTCTGGTCCTGCTCCAACAACTCAATTTTCTTGTTATATTGACTTGGTTTTATTTGGACAGAGTAACTGGAGTTGGGTTCTCACCAGAGCTGAGTAGAGTGGCAAAATCTCCTCCCTTGACCTGCTGGCCACACTTCTCTTGATGCAGTCCAGGATTTAGTTCATTTAGTCTGAATGCTCAACCATCTCTGCAGCTCACAGAGGACAAATCCGCCCCATCTACATTACAAGTAACTGATGTCTACTATTCAACCTAACTGAAAAGCACATTATAACATTAAAAAAAAAAAACACAAAAAACAAACAACAAAAAAACCCCGCTACCCAAAAAGCAAATACTATTTTTACACTGTATATCCTGGCTATGGAAGGAACTGAAATTATCTTCACTAGCAACATATGTATGATTTAATATCACAGTGGTATCCTGTGATATGACTACCAGAGGTAGTTGAACCTCCTGGCATCAACTCCAAGCAGTGCTACTTTTTCAAGCTTTGGACATAAAAAAGTGAGAGCTCTTGCCACACCACTGCAGCAGTTTCAGCAGTATTTTCTGGAGGAAGAAATGGAAAACTAAAACTATGCTTGGGGAAAATAAATGATCAGAGAGGAAACAAACTCCCCCCCTACTACCTGACTACCAAACTTCTCTTGAATGGATCCATTTCATAACCCAGTCTTAAAGAAAACTGCTGTGCTTACAGGATGTCTGTAAAGAATCACAAGATACCCTGCATTTCATGGTTCTTCACCTGCTCTTGCTCTGCATAATGCTGTGCCTGGGAGTTCACACCTCAGCAGCTCACATTCAGAACAAGGTCAGAGTATACTGAACTCACATCCTGCAAGACCAAAAACATCCCATAATTTGCCACTGAATTTTTTTTCCCTTGACATGTCCAGACCAGGGGAAAATACTTAAGAGTTCATGACTCCTGCTGACCTTTGGAGAAACTTCCCCCATTCCTTGGCCTCTTGCACAAAAAATAGGCTGATATATGTTTTCTGCTGCAAGCACAGCTGACTCCTGAAGGACAAGCCTAAGGGGTGCAACAGACTTTCCAGGTGTTGCATTCATAGGCTCAGAAGGGCTCCTCACCCTGAGCAGGGCATCAGGGTGAACAGCAGGCCATCATCCTAATGTCCTTTTGGAAAGCAAAGCAAATGGTGAGCCAGCTTCATTCTCCAAGCACCCCCTACTGTGAATTTACCCCTCGATGGAAACTCAACCATCTCTGCAACTCTGCAGCTCACAGAGGACAAACCCCCCCATCTACATTACAAATAACTGAAGTCTATTATTCAACCTAACTGAAAAACACACCACAAAATAAAAAAACCAAAACAACCAAACCCAAAAAACCAAAAAACAAAACCCATCCAAAAAGCTAACACTATTTTTACACTGTATATCCTGGCTATGGAAGGAACTGAAATTATCTTCACTAGCAACATATGTATGATTTAATATCACAGTGGTATCCTGTGATACAGCTACCAGAGGTAGCTTTTCAGCAAGCTAAGGGTTTGTGAAGGGGCCCTGAGTTCCCATTTCTCCCTCACCTTGTGCAACAGCTTAGTTTGGATCAAGGGACCCCTATGCCATGAAGGACTGGATGTGAAAGTAGGCTGGAATGAGAGAGACAGGAAAGAACTAAAGCACAAGCCAAGAGACACTGGAGAGCAGTGAGAGGAAGAAGCTGACAGTACCTCAGAGGAAAAATGAGTGACTATATCTCAGGCACCAGCAGGCAGGTCACCTGCTCCATGCACTAGCACATCCTTCCCCTCCTTTCTCAGGCATAGGGATGGGAGATGCAGTCTGCTTCAGCTCTTCTTCCTCAGGCCTTTAAAGGCTGAGTTATTTCTCCCCAGTTCATCCCATAGCCCTTTGCTACAGCACTGGTTTCCTACATCATCTGGTGGATACAGTTTGCCAGCAATACATCATACAAAAGGGAGCCTACAGAAAGGCTTTTGAAGACTTTTGAATAGGTTCTAGGATGGTAGGACTAGGAGTAATGGATGCAGGTTGGAAGAGGGGAGATTTAGGCTGGAGAGAAGTTCTTTGCTGTGAGGGTGGTGAGACACCGGAAGAGGTTGCCCAGAGAGGTTGTCCCTCAAGGTGTTTAAGGCCAGGCTGGATGAGGCATTGAGCAACCTCAATGGGAAGTGTCCCTGCCCATGGCAGGAGGCTGGAACTAGACGATCTTTAATGTCCCTTCTAACCCAAACCATTCTATGATTCTATGATAATTTCTGCACAGCCTACAGAAATAATTACCCTTACAAGTCACACCCCAGTAGCCAAAGGCTGGGTAAGGGAAGGGCTATTCCCCTAAAGCCTGCAAGTCAGAGAGAAATTTTCTCATTAATGATTTGCCTTACTAGTCTTACATCTTAACAGCTCTGAAAGCTGATGCAGATGGAGCAGAGCAATGACACTGGGTCTTCCCACTCAGGCAGCTCAGCCCATCATGGAGGGGCACCCCCAATCAGTTTGGAAAGGTGAACACTACATCTTTGACCCTGGAACAGGTCACTTCTTAGACACTACCCTTTCCATGTTGCCAAAGAAATGTGGCCACCCAGCCCAATAATGCTCTGTGTGACACAGACAAGCTGAGTCTGTTGATAAGGCAGATATTTCAGTCCAAGCCTATCCCCATTAAAAAAAAATAAAAAAGAGAAAAATCCTGTTCATGACTTTACATTCATAAATACTCCCACAATGTCAAGGGATGGAGGGTTGCGGGGGAAGGGGGGACTGTGTGTTTCATCAATTCATTAGATCTGCTCCCATGAATTATTTATATGCAGTGCTAAAAATGTTTCTGAAACATTACAAGAATTCAATATCAGTTTTCACAGTGGGATTTCATCATTTTAGCACTGGAGCATAATAGCCTAATGCAATACTAATATGATATGGTGCTAATAGGCTACAATGAGAGTTCTCTCTAATATGCAAACATTTCCATGTTGCATTATTATTTCTTTTAAGTTAATATGATATGGTGATAATATGATGAAATGAATTAGTTTCAAATCGTTGTTTGCATGAGTTGCGCATATTAAAAGAATATTTTCCCCCCCTCCCCTTGAATTCACTTGGAATGAGCTTGAAAATTTACCCTGTAGTTATTCTTATGCTAATGAGGCTGTTTAGTAGGAAACACTCCCGCTGATGCTTAGCCAGCTGAAAATAGAACAGGCACGTGTCACCTCTCGTGGAATAAGAATTCTCCTGGCCTCTTTTGAAAGCCTTTGTCCTAAACGTGTTTGCTTTACCATTTCCCACCAGCTCGCAGATTTGTTGTATCTTTATAAGTACCCTGGTCGATATTTATCAGGAGCAATTTTACATGAGAGGACATGTCTTCCAGAGGTGCTGCTACTGAGTGGAGAGGGATGGGGAGCCACATGCCGGCAGCCCCCAGCACACACTGGCTGCAGAGGTGACCACAAAGGCAGAGACATCAGGGCTTTCCTCATCTGATGGCTGGTATGTGCTGGGAAGAGCTGGATGACAAGCCCACACCCAAGCCCCAGGGTTAATTGAACTCCTCTCCACCTGGTGTCCAGACATAGAATCACAGAATGGTTTGGGTCGGAAAGGACCTTAGAGATCTTCTAGTTCCAACCTCTCTTCCATGGGCAGGGCACTTCCCACTACATCAGGTTGCTCAAAGCCTCATCTACAGCCTGGTCTTAAACATCTCCAGGGATTGAGGGGGCACCCACAAACTCTCTGGGCAACCTCTTCCAGTGTCTCACCACCCTCACAGAACTTCTTTCCTAGATCCAGCCTAAATCTCCCTTTTTCCAATTTGCACCCATTCCTCCTAGTCCTGTCATCCTGGACCCTATTCAAAAGTCCTACCTCAGCCTTTCTGTAGCCCCCTTCAGCTACTGAGNAGTAGAGGGGCAAAATCCCCTCCCCTCACACTTCTCTTGATCAGTCCAGAAGCCAATCCAGTCCTGGGTCGCAAGAACACACTGCCAGCTCATAGGTAACATTCATCTCTGTTTGATCTCTCTTTAAATTCTCTATGAAGAATGAGAATTTCCCACGAGGTGGCTGAGACTGACACCCTGACCTACCTGCACCCCAGATTTAACCTCAAGCAGATCCAGGAATCACCTTCAAATCCCAGAAAAAGCCACCAGCTTGACTGAATTTGGATTCAGGGTCTATGACCTTTCATTCACAGCACATGAGCAACACTGAAAACTGCCACAACTGGTGGAGAGGTTAAAAATGTCATGAATAGAAGAAAACATTTTTTAATTATCAGATTTCCAAAGCTACTCTACATAATTCCCTGCATAATCCAATCTTAAACTCAGGAGACACTCATGCAGATGACATTTCCTCTCTGTTTTGAATGGGGATTATTTTATAAGAGGATAGAGAACCTGGAAATATTTCAATAGGTCTGATATTTAAAGTATATTTAATAGCATTTATATTTTAATCTTCTTACTGACTAAACTTTAAAGATAGCTGCAAGGAATTCAACAGTAAAATAATAACTAGACATTAGTTAATAACATAAGATGCCCCCTGTCTAGAGGTGTTTAAGGTCAGGCTGGATGAGGCACTGAGCAACCTAATCTAGTGGCAGGGGGGTTGGAACTAGATGATCTTTAAGGTCCCTTCCAACCCAAAGTATTCTATGATTCTAAGATGCCTAGGTAATGGGTCAGTTGATTCATGAGCAAGGACTGAAGCAGGAAGGATTGTCAGAGCAGCCAGCACACCATGCTTGCTGCTCTCCAGGAGTAAGCAGTCACATTGCTCCCATATTCCTCATTTGAAAGGTTTCTGCTGCTTAAGGACTTTGGCTTCACTTGTGGTAGCAAGGTGACCTGACCTGAAAGCAGCGAGCAAAATTCACCATACTCCTTTAAAATGAGCAGATTAAAGGGTGTTTGGCAACCAGAGAGTGGAGGCAGCTGAATATTCTACCGATTTTTGGTCTGCACTTCCTAGCCTGAATACAATGTAGCACCATCCAAGATCTCTCACAGGATGACAACTCACAACAACCAAATCTCACAGAAAGCTATACCCAAAATAAAAGCAGAAAATCCTGTTGGTTTGCTGAACTTTAGAGTTTTAGAAAGAAACTCCACTTTTAAGTTCAGCTCTTCTGGCTTGGTGCTGCTAAGATGGAGACAAACAACTGCTGCTGGGTGGCTGCCAGTTCCAATGGGTGCTGGTGTTATCTCCCTGAACTTCACACCTACTTAGTCCCTGTCTCAGTCCTGCAAGAGCCTGCAGACAGCTCCCTGCTTACTTTTCTTCTCACATGCTGCCTAACCCCAGGAGCAAAGGAGCTACTTCATTAGAAGCAAAGGTATTAATTAGCAGTGAACCTGTTTAACCCGAACACTCTTTCACACAGTTTCATAATGAATCCCAAACAACCTCAGGCTGCAACATGCCTAGTATTTTCTTAGATTAGATCAGATACTATTTCTCTTGAAATCAGAGGCATAAGTCTAACAAACACCTCTTTCCAAACGGCCCATTCACTGAAGTCTTGAAGTTTTCTGAAGGGGTAGTGTTAGCCAGCATCTGAAGAGAGGGAGAAGAAAGCAGTGATAACCTACAAATAAAACCCATTTGCCTTATTGCCAGTATTGCTGTCTTCATCTCTCCCAGCTTATCTCACTTTCATCAGTGAGGTCTTATTTATAAAACACAGTAGGTTTCTAGAGCTACCAATCATCCACATGTGCTCCCTACCCTTAATTCCAAGGAAAGTGTCGTGTCTGTACATGCCAGCCACAACCCTGGATGTGGAGCATACCTCCTGGAGAACCTCATCCTTGGCACCCCAGCCATGGAGATGCAGCTCTGCAAGTATCACGTGGAGAGCAGAACAACAGAAGCTTCATGGGTTAGGAGGTGCAAATGACAGCTCATTTATCCCTTTGTGTCAGCAATGGTTGATTTCACTGAACAAGATCCAGTGTGGCCATGGGTAGGGACTGGCTTTAAACTCTTGATCCCTGATAAAGGAAACTCTTACTAGTGTGTCAGGACTCACAAGTGCCTGCCTGAGGAGTAACCTCAGGCTGACTGTCATGAAGCATAACTAGAAAAGCCACATTTGAAAGATTTGGATGCATACTTATTTCACAAAATCAGTTCTTTCATAGAATCACAGAAGAGTTTGTGTTGGAAAGGACCTTAAAGATCATCTAGTTCCAAACCCACTGCCAAGGGCAGGGACGTCCCACTAGACCAGGTTGCTCAGTGCCTCATCAAGACTGGCCTTAAGCATCTCCAGGGATTGAGGGGGCAACCACAACCTCTCTGGGCAACCTCTTCCATTGTCTCACAACCTTCACAGGTTGGAACATCTCTCCAACCTAAATCTCCCCTCTTCCAATTTGCATCCATTACTCCTAGTCCTGCCATCCTGGACCCTATTCAAATGTCCTACCCCAGCCTTTCTGTAGCCCCCTTCAGGTACTGAGAAGTTACTCTGAGGTCCACCCCTGAGCCTTCTCTTCTCCAGGCTGAACCTAATGAATTAACCTGCGCAGTGCAGGAACTTTCCCATATGATTAAGCCAAACTGAGATGATTCCTTTTAGCTGCCAATAGGAAAAAGATCTTGCACAACTTAAGCACTGTAATCTTGGCCATTATTTTACTCAGAAAAATCAAAGATTTCTTAGTGTTACCATTACTACTGCTCTGTTACTTGTGGAAAACAATTCCAGCTATCAGAAAATAATTAAGAACAAAGCCCAGTTAATTATACAAGACATCTCAGCTGCCCTAATTAAAGATCAGTTCAATACTGTTCACTCAGTAATTTTTTTTTTAATTGTGAATAGATTTAGTGGAAGCCTGGCTGATAAACAAATAATGAGACTGGTAGTCCAGAAGGGAATATGATTAATAAAATTATTCACCAATTACTTCCTCTATTTTGTATCATTCTTCCTTTTGAAATATAACAGAAATAGAAGAATAGAGATCACATTGATTAATTTCAATGACAACATCTTCTCCTGTCACTAGGATTCTACAGTCACAAACCTGAGTGTTACAGATTTATTCATTCAATTGTGATAAAATGGGGGGGAAATTCAGAAGCCTAGGGAACAATTCAACAGGGACACGGGCAGGGTGCTGGACTTGGGCTGGGATGACCCTTGATGCCAACACAGACTGGGAAGGGATGTGACAGAGAGCAGCTCTGTGCAAAAGGAGTGGGGAGCACTGGTGGGTGAAAAGCTGAACATGAGCCCACACTGTGTGCCCTCAGCCCAGAAACCAACCCTGTTCTGGGGGTGCATCACCAGAGCCATAGGCAGCAGGTGGAGAGAGGGGATTCTGCCCCATTGCTCTGCTCTGGTGAGACCCCACCTGGAGTTACTGCCTCCAGTTACGGAGCCTCAGCACATGGAGCTGTTAGAGAGGGGCCAGAGGAGGCCACCAGGATGATGCAAGGGCTGGAGCCACCTCTGCTGTGAGAAGAGAAGCTGCACCTGGGGAGACCTCACAGAGGCCTCCCAGTGCCTGAAGGGGCTCCAAGAAAGCTGGGGAGGGCCTGTTTGCCAGGGCATGGAGACACAGGATGAGGGGCAGTGGTTGGAAACTACAGCAGGGCAGGGTTAGGTAAGACATGAGGAAGAAATTCTTCCCCATGAGGGTGGTGAGCCCAGGTTGTTCAGAGAGGTGGTGGAAGCCCCATCTCTGGAGACGTTCAAGGCCAGGCTTTCTGAGGCTCTGAGCAACCTCACCTAGTGCAGGATGTTCCTGTCACTGCAGGAGGTTAGACTAGATGAACTTTCAAAGCCCCTTCCAACTCTATACTTGTAAGACACCAAGCCCCTGATGTAGGCAGATTCTTGGATCCAAACCCATGCAAACCTTCCGAACCCAACTGACTTTACTGCAAGTACTGACCATGCCTAACTGCAATGTTGTGGTCAGGACTGAAAAAGAGAGGCAAGTTTGAGCTCCAGTCCCACAGCAGATATCCCCACATTTTCCCCAGCAGAATTTACAGAAAGCCTGTTGACCCCCCCAAGAGCAGCATCTAAAGCCTAGAAGTAGGATCACAAGCAGAAGAAACTGAGAACTACTGCTATGGACGGTGAAATTAGCCCCAGTAGATCTCAACAGAGCCATGGTCAGAAGGGAGAGCAAGTACATGAACTGGCAGCACAGGTAGGGTGGGAGGGAGGACACTGGCAGAAGGAAGAAGAGCCTGTGGTTAGAAATGCCTGCACCCGAGTGACAGCAAACCTTTGTGTGTTACCACCAGATCAACAACAGATGATATCAGAAAACAACTTTACATGTGTTTTAAACTACAGAGTGCTAGCTTCATATTTTAATATGAAACTGAAGCAATTTACTTCTTTTAATGGATTGTAAAAGGAACCTGTGCATAATGTTTCCAACCTTGTATGATCAATAACTTTATAGCACTTATAAATTATTAATACTCTACTCACAAAATTAGCTATCCCTGAAGGGGGATAATTGCTCAATATAGCTCAAAAGAAAAAAAACAAAAACCCAAAACATCTACAGAAGGAATGTTTCTTTGCATTTTTAGAAGTTTCTAGTCACTTTCTAGTGCAGCTGAAAAGCTGTACTGTTTATTATTCAATGTCATATTAATTGTAATTTAATTTTTCTTCCTTCTGTGGCATCATAAAGGGGCTTGGCATATGACTGCTTAATTAGTATAAAGCCCATGCCATGAGGACTCTCATTACATACCTCCTAGAAATGAATCTCTTTCCCAGATGGGAAGGCTTTGGGTAAGAGGAAGGGGCTGAGATGACTTAGGAGTTAGCATAAGTCAATATTATTCAGGATTGGTGCATTCTACATCACACAACACTCCCTGTGCTAACACCACAGTGCTCCTGTTGACATATCTTCACCAGCATTCTTGAAGAGTATCACAAAGATAACATATATCTTCCTCCTAATTAATGCCATGTGCTACATTCACATAGCTGCATTGCATTACCCGAATTATCAAACTAAATAATCAGCTTCCAAAATTAATCTCGTTTTTAAAACCTGCCTCATTTTTTTGAATGAAGAGGAAACACATATCTCAAACCTTGGGTACCATGAACTTTCAGTGTAGTCTTGAATATGACTTCCCTTTTCCAGTTCCTATTCTAGGTGTTCTAATAAGTTTGAATTATGGCATGATGGGGAAAAAATTACAGTATCAACTTGTTAAGATGAAATATTTCTTTTAAAAAAATCAACTAACAGAGAACAAACACACTCCCATAGAGGGCTCAGAGAATTGCTTTGCATCTCAGAGGCTCGAGTGAGATCCCAGGCAGGTGGGAGGATTGTGGGGCTCTCCTTTCAACTCTCTGAGAGCAAGAGAAATAGTGAGGGGCAAATCCACCCATAAAACATCATCCTTGACAAATGAACAGACTTGACAAATGTACTCATATCAATAATAGGTGAATTATTTGATGAGATATTTGGGGGACAAATTTTTATGTCTGTTCTAAGCAGA
This sequence comes from Turnix velox, assembly GCA_013400935.1. Taxonomy (NCBI): domain Eukaryota; kingdom Metazoa; phylum Chordata; class Aves; order Charadriiformes; family Turnicidae; genus Turnix; species Turnix velox. The sequence continues at coordinate 104,577 of VZTY01029639.1, read as the reverse complement.
CCTGAGATAATAGAGATCAGTACTGGCAAAACAAGTCTGCCCCCGACTGGACGGTTTAATGAAAACTTCTTAGGTGTGAAACCCAACATTTCAGATGTGAAACTGATCTTTCCTATCAAGATAATCATACAATGGTTAGAGTTGGAAGGGACCTTAAGATCATCTAGTTTCAACACCCCTGCCATGGGCAGGGACACCAACCACTACACCAGGTTGCTCAATCCATCATCCAGCCTGGCCTTAAACACCTCCAGTGACTGACGGGGCATCCACAACCTTTCTGGACAACCTCTTCCAGTGTCTCACAATCCTCACAGCAAAGAACTTCTTTCTTCTCTCCAGCCTAAATGTCCCCTCTTCCAATTTGCATCCATTACTCCTTGTCTTGCCATCCTGGACCCTATTCAAAAGTCCTAGCTCAGCCTTCCTGTGGCCCCCTTCAGGTATTGACCTGTTTCTATAAGGTCTCCCCTGAGCCTCCTCTTTTCTAGGCTGAACAGCCCCAACTCCTTTTTGAATCGAAAGTACCAAAAAAAACCTTTGAAACTATGAGACCACAAAATTTCCATATTTTTCCGTTACCAACCTGAGAGACTCTCACTTTACCTTTCACATAGCCTTTCAGCTTCTCTCTATTTCCTTAGTTTGTGCCAATGCTGGAAAAATCTTTGAGCAGCTTTGTTTCAGCATGTTCCCTGTCTCGTTACAATAATATTCTTGAGAAGCATGAATGTACATCTAAAAACAAATGCTGGAATTTCAGCAACCTCTTGTGTAGCCTAGTAAAATAGCAGGAGGAATAACATAATTAACCAGATTGACTTCCCCAATTCAAATTATGTTAACTACCTTCATCATAACAAATTTCAACAGATGTTGCAATGTTATAGTTTGTAAACTTATGCATTTCTTTTTTCAAAGTCTAGAGGCAGAATAAATAGTTGCCAACACAGCCACAAAGTTCAGGCAGACTTACAAGCAAGAGAATCCATTGCTTGTGTGAATGCTAAGAAAATAGCTGTCTCGATACAATTAAAGTTCAAGGTTGCATCTATAATAGGCTTTTCAGCTGTATTTGAAAGTAGACTTAAATTGTTACTCACCCCTAACCTTGTCAGAGATGCATGGTGTAGATTATGTAAAGCAGAACAGACTGAAAGGATTGTAATACATTTACTGAAGAAGAGTTTTGTAGCTACAGAATACAGGGGGTTTTGGGAAGCTGGGTTTTCACAGTCACAGAATGTCAGGGATTGGAAGGGACCTCAAGAGATCAGCTAGTCCAGTTCCCCTGCCAGAGCAGGAACGCTCAGATCAGGTCCCACAGGAAGGTGTCCAGGTGGGGTTTGAATGTCTCCAGAGAAGGAGACCCCACATCTCTCTGGGCAGCCTGTGCCACTCTTCTCTCACCCTCACCCCGACAAAGTTTTTTCTTGCATTTCAGTGGAACCTCCTGTGTTCCAGATTGCACACATTGCCTCTTGTCCTATCATTGGAGGTCACTGAGAAGAGCCTGGATCCATCCTCCTGACACTCTCCCTTTCCATATTTATAGTCATGAATGAGCTCACCTCTCAGCCTCCTCCAAGCCAAAGAGACTGAGCTCCCTCAGGCTTTCCTCAGATGAGAGATGCTCCAGTTCTTTCATCATGTCTGTGTCTCTATGCTGGACTCTGTCCAGTAGTTCCCTGTCCTTCAGCTGAGGACCCCAGTATTGGACACAATACTATAGAAGTGATCTCTCCAGGGCAGAGCAGAGTGGGAAAAGAAGGAGGTCACCCCTCAGTTTTGTGAGAGGCACACTTCTCTTACACCATGTGAATTATTCTTGAAAGAAAATTCTTTAGAGGTATTCATGGTCATTTACCAATTCTATAAAGATGTTTGCTTTCCATGCAGACAAGAAATAAACCAAGAAGCTCAATTCAGATAGCTTTAAAAAAAAAAAAAAAAGTGATTACCAACTGGTGTTCTCTGTAACAGCCTCTGGGCCCAGAATTGAAACAAATTCCTCCAAGCATCTTTGGGACCTCCTGTGGAACAGCGATATGATTGGAGTTGTTTTTGCTTTGATTACAAAATGTTTCTCACAGTGTTCTTCAAATAGAAAATTGTGTGGGAGCTTCAAGTAAAGAGAATAGAGTGATCAAGATCCTGCTCTGTTTCAGCACTTGCAGAAAAGGTAGAAAAGAGAAAAAAGGGAAATGCCAGTCTTTTAGAGGAGCACAAAGAAAACAAGAGAAGGAGCATGCTGATTATTAGGTAATGGCATAACGTCCACATATTTGCAAGGCTTGCTTCCAAATAGCTCTGTAATATTTCCCATTACAGAGTAATGCCAGGGCATCACCCCATGATTCAGCTGCTGTCCTCTTTGGCTCTTCTCCCTGAGGGAACCCTTCTGTGTCATCTCTGCAAATTCCACTGTCCAAATCTTCACCTCTAGGAGAGGCTGAAATGGCATCTCTTGAAGTTTGCAAAATGTCGTTTTGAAAGTACATTTCAACCTGCTCCACTTTTCTCATTTAGAGACTCTGAAAAAGAATTTTTCAGAGACATTTTTCAGAGACATTTTAGTCTACCTAAAGGGCTACTCTCACGACATTTCTAAGACAGGAACTTGAAAACCATGAAACATGCCACACTCGGGTACATTTTACATTGTAGCCATCACATGGCTTTTTAGCACTTCCAAAGCTCTTATGCACTTCGTGACCACAAGGCTTGATAAGCTGCCTGGATGCTTGTCTTTTGAAGGCAATAGGCCAAATATTTGGAGGGTCACTTCTTCCTAAAGAAGCTTTTGTGTCACAAATAACAAACCTGACATAGCCTCTCAGATGCAAATTCACCAAAGAAACCTTGTAGCACTAAATACATTGAAATGGTATTTTAGAATCATACAAATATAGAATGGTTTGGGTTCAAAGGGACCTTAAAGATCATCTAGTTCCAACACCCCTGCCATGGGCAGGGACACCTCCCACTACACCAGGCTGCTCAATGCCACATCCAGACTGGCCTTAAACACCTCCAGGGATTGAGGGGGCATCCACAACCTCTCTGGGCAACCTGTTCCAGTGTCTCACCACCCTCACAGCAAAGAACTTCTTTCTTTTCTCCAGCCTAAACCTCCCCGCTTAAAAATAATCCTCGTTGCCACTAATCCTGCCATCCTGCACCCTATTCAAAAGGCCTACCCCAGCCTTTTTGTCACCCCCTTCAAGTATTGAGAAGCCACTGTGAGGTTCCCCCCTTAGACTTTTCTTCTCCAGGCTGAACAATCCCAATTCCTTCAGCCTGTCCTCAGAAGGGAAGTGCTCCAGCCCTCTCATTATCTTTATGGCCTTCCTCTGGACACACTCCAACAGCTCAATGTCCTTCTTATGTTGAGGGCTCCAGAACTGGGCACAGTAACTTCAGGTCCAGAGTCAAATCTGAATATTGTCATCATGAACTGCAACCCTTCTTGGCCTATGAATCCACCGTAGAGAAGAGTTATTTGGTTTTTATATATGAGTATGAGGTTACAAGTTCCTGAATTCATAAATTGTAAACTATTTTTAATACACTGAATATTGACTGATGATGAGTGCTGCTCTTTGAGGCTAATTTCTCTTCTAAACCATGATATGAAAATTCCAGCTAATGCGCTCATGACAAGACTAAACAGGGGTAATAGCAGACTTAATCAAGAAAACAAATGGGATTCATTAAAAGCTGGCACTCAGCAGATAATCTTTGGAGAGTTCTCACCTCAATCTACATATCCCTATCAAAAAGGAAAAAAAAATTAAATTCTTCAGCTGTTTTTATCTCAGGCTCTTGAGCCAATTCAGTGGAAATTTGTAATGAAAAAACATTAGACAGGATTTGCTGTGTCTTTGTGACAGCATTTATGATAAAACAATAGCTAGAATTTTCTTCTGACACTGAGAAGAAAAATTAATTGTAACTTTACCTGTAAAAGGTGGCTTAAAACTATGCTGCAGAACTAAAAGCACTGTTTGGTAAAGATAAGCAAATATATATATACCTTCTTACATACATATGCATTATATAAAAAGGTTCTATGTTTATACATAGGCTGAATACAGAGACATCCACACACAGACCCTGCATTGTGCACTTTTGCAAGCCAAAGGGCTAGAAATGGAAGCCAAATTCTTCTGAAATGTTTCTGAAATACTTCAGCTACACTGAATGAAGCCAGCTGCCTAAATATAAACATCTTCAAAATTTAGTTTCAGTTCTGCAGTTCAGCTTCCAGAAAAAGGGTGAAAACTTAGAAGACAATTGTCACTCTCATCCAGCAGCTATTATCTTGTTAAAATATTCATAAAATTACCAGATAAGCAGATAACTCCCCCAAATCAGTAACCAAATATTTTTTTAGCCAATATCCCATTATCAAAAAAATAGGTAAAACAACAAGAGATACATGTCCACCCTTGACCTACTTAGAATTAAAGAGCAAGATAAAAAAAAAGGTTTTAGGGTTTTAGAAAAATTTTTTATTCCCTTCACCTAGAAATGGTCATCATTTACCCTCCACAAAATCTATGTAGCCTACCCAAGCTCTTTAGGGAGAAAGTGAAGACTTCAGTGGATAGAACTGATGGCTTCTGGTACATTTGGAACCAAGAACTGTTAAGTATATTCCATCTGTTCTGTAATTTCTCCTCCTTGCAGAGATACTTTCACTAACATCTCAAGTACCACTGGTAAAAGACAGGATTATTGAACTTGTCTTCTTTGCACTTGCAGAAAACCTTATTCCCAGTCTATTTTCTCTCATTTGGTTCACTAATACCTTATTCTGCAAAAGCTTATTTATTCTTGTTGTCACCTTCTAATTACTTTAAGGAAGTCCTATTGTTTTCTCATTGTGTTCCTCCAGCTCTGGACAAGATATATTTTTTGTTCAAGTGTCCAAATACTTTTCAGGTGGCTGCACCCACTGCAGCTGCAGCCTCACACAATGTCTAGGTTTGCAAAGGCAATTTGAGCATTATCTGATTGCTAATTAATACCCTATAATAATTCTGACCTTTAAAAACTCTCTTCCAGCACTGCTGCACATGTTCTTTATCTCTCTTCCTTTTGGTGATTTTTTTCCACTTCCAGTTTGTGCTGTCAGAAAAGCCCTGGCTCACTTAAGCGTTGCTGACAGAGATTGGAAATAGCCCTGCCCAGCATTTTGAAGATTGCTTTGAGGGTTGTTTTGATTTTTTCATTCCCTGTTTGCTTTTAAGGCTTGATTATCTCAGCTGCTCTTCACGAAAACATTCGGGGAGTTCTTTGCAGTGTCAAAGAGCACCGCAAGCTGGATCCTTGATAAGCCACATCTACCCAAAAGCCCTTTTTCTCCAAGTCAGCAGATCCAAACACATGTGGATCAAGAGCAGAAAAGGTAATGACCACGTGAAAGCTGTGAGTGAGCAACAGAGAGTCCATGCAGGGCAAAAGAACCACTATTAACATCCTCATGGCCTTGATACACAAATGCAGGAAAGATTTATGGGACATACATAGTTCTCCAATTCCAAGAGACAACTCTTTTACTTCATGTGACAACACAGAACAGGTTGCCCAGAGAGGTTGTGGATGCCCCCGCACTCCTGGAGGTATTAAAGGCCAGGCTGGATGAGGCACTGAGCAACCCGGTCTAGTGGGAGGTGTCCCTGACCATGGCAGAAGGGTTGGAACTGGATGATCTTTAAGGGCCTTTCCAACCCAAACCATTCTATATATAGCCCGTCTGCAGACTGCTACTGACTCCCCATCAAGCCAGTGTCCTTCCCTGATCAAGGTAAACACTATGGGAATCACCATAAAAGATATTTTACTTGAAAATTATAAATTTCTCTTGCAGTACAGTCACTTGGAAGGTCCAAGTGTGCACACAACAGCTCATGCTCCTATAATCACCAAAATATCTGATAACATAACTAGCCTTATTAGGAAACTTTTTCTATCTGGAAAAAGGAAACATGCTAAGCCAGAAAGCACCATAACTGAGTTTACCTTGATCCCAGCTCAGAGGGAAGGCTGTAGTTACATCTTACCTTCCCATCTCAAAGGGACAAGAAGAAAAGTGGTCCAGAATAATAAGTGCCTTCCTCAGGAGATTCGGTTTGTGGTCAGCTGCTGAATCCCACACAGTGCAGAGTTACCCCCCCCTTTCCCCATTTTACACTTGGGAAAAAACAAATAGAAGATGAAGAGACTTAATGAGGTGAGGAAGAGCACATGCTTCAGAGCTGGGAGATAGCAGCAGATGTCACACCACTGCACCCCATGGCAGCCCCAGAGATGACACTAGCACACAACCTCACCACAGGGAACAGCAGTGTAGCCTGATCAAGGGCAGACCTGCTGACAGCCATAAAGTCCTTTTGTGCCCAGCAGAGAACACTTCTCCTTATAATCCCCAGCTGTGCTGAGGTCTTTCCAAACAACAGAGCAGCTGAAGCTAATGCTTTCACATATTGCAAAAAAAAGAAGTGATAAAGACTGGCACAAGAGACAGGTACCTGTAAGGGAAAATGGCTGCTTCAGAAAAAAAAGTGACAAGTTCTCATCCCAGTGATGAAGCTTTGTATGAATTTGTGCTGTCAAGGGCATTGAACTGGGGAATCACAGAATGTCAGGTATTGGAAGGGACCTCAAGAGTTCATCTAATCCAATCTCAGTCCTTATTGTAAAGGGAAATTTTTACTTAAAAAATTAAAAAAGGAAACCCTTCAAAGAGAAGTAAACTTTGTTCACCACTAAAACAAGACCAGAGATTTTTGGGTCGATACCAAAACCTCAATAAGGTTTTCCTCAGAGTCCTGCAAAGCCATCTTTTATGAACTCAATGTCTGGGATTTGCTGTATTTTCAAGCATTTTGCTTGTCACATCACCAGCACTCAGTGAATTATCTGGGATGGGTTTTCCAGCTGTCAGAAATCTGCACTTGTATGATCCAGCCTAAAACAGACAAAAGCTGTCCGTAACAGAGCAGCTACAACTGTAGTCACCTGAAAACAGAGAGGGCATAGGAGTAAAAAAAAAGAAATATTCCAAAACGTGCCACAGGAAATGAAAAGCAAAGGATGTTGACCCTTTCTGTAGTTTCAAAGTAGATGTCAACATGTTATCAAAGTTTAAGAAGTAGAAATAGTCCATTTTTATTCCCAAGGCACTTCTGTGGTTTCGTTACCTATTGTGAAAACAGTTATCTAAAACCACAAAGAAGGAGGACATGCATTATACATATGGCATGCATCAAACATTACCTGGGCAGCTTTTTCAACTTTGGGGGTCATAAAAATTGCCTTTTTTTCAGAATTTTTTACTCAAGGAGCTAAATGCCTGTATCAGACAATGCAAATAAACCTCATAGAATTGTAGAATGGTTTGGGTTAGAAGGGACCTTAAAGATCATCTAGTTCCAACCCTCCTGCCACTACACCAGGTTGCTCCATGCCTCATCCAGACTGGCCTTAAACACCTTCAGGGATTGAGGGAGCATCCACAATCTCTCTGGGCAACATGTTCCAGTATCTCACCACCCTCACAGCAAAGAACTTACTTATCTCCATCCTAAATCTGCCCTCTGCCAATTTGCATCCATTACTCCTAGTCAGGCCATCACAGACCAAGGTATTGAGAAGATACTCTGAGGTCCCCCCTGAGCCTTCTCTTCTCCAGGCTGAATGACCTCTACTCCTTCAGCCTGTCTTCACAAGGGAGGTGCTCCAGCCCTCTCATCATCTTTGTCACCTCCTCTGGACCCGCAGCAACAGCTCAATGTCCTTCTTATGTTGAGAGCTCCAGAACTGGACACAGTAACTCCAGTTGGGGTCTCACCAGAGCCAAGTAGTGGGGCAAAATCACCTCCTTTGACCTGCTGGTCACATGGGAGAAAAAATTATGTTACAGAAATATAAAGACAGAAAATATGGTACCAACGGAGAGTGTGTTGAGCAAAAGTACCTTGCCCTGGTTTTGGTAGATACACTAGAGATATTTCATCTTGTTACAGCAATACTTGTAAGGAAGAGCAGAGAGCTTTAACTCCAACTCTTAACCACCAGATATGATCCGGTCTCTGGCAATCATACACTTGTGGCTGTTCACTCACTTCCTGAGACAAAGCAAATAAACAAGTGAAACCCAGATAAAAGAAAAGCCAAAGCATTTACCCACGAAAATCCCCATTGCCACAAAACCCACCTCTTCATTAGTTTTCCACTTTTTCTGAACTGGTTTCCTGGAGTGCCCAATTTTGAGCAGTTTACACAGGGAACTGCTGGAGAGAGTCCAGCACAGAGACACAGACATGATGAAGAGATTGGAGCATCTCCCTTCTGAGAAAAGGCTGATGGAGCTCGGTCTCTTTAGCTTGGGGAAGACTGAGTGACCTCATTCATATCTATAAATATGGAAAGGGTGAGTGTCAGAAGGATGGAGCCAGGCTCTTCTCAGTGACCTCCAATGACAGGACCTGGGGCAATGGGTGCAAGCTGGAACACAGGAGGTTCCACAGAAATACGAGGGGAAACTTTGTCAGGGTGAGGAAGCAGTGGCATAGGCTGCCCAGAGAGGGTGTGGGGTCTCTTTCTCTGGCAACATTGAAACCCCACCTGGATACCTTCCTCTGTGACCTGATCTGGGTGTTCCTGCTCCAGTAGGTGGATGGGACTAGATGATCATCTTTTTAGGTCCCTTCCAATCCCGGACACTCTGTGATTTTGTGATTCTTACTTCCTTGGAGAGAAGTATGACATGGCACAGACCCCATACTGCAAAGACTGCCTGAGCCACTTCATAGTCTCTCACTACACGAACAGCTGTATTCACAAACATTTGCAGTCATCAAACAACAGTTTTTAACATCTGAGCGTGTTGCATCTGTTCCGAATAAAAAGCTTCAGTAGAACAAAAAATTCACCACTTGAATTTGAATCTTAAATCTGCTCTGCAGTGTCTTGTTTTACGGAGGAGGCACAGGCTCACAAGGCCAATCAGACATCACTCAACTTGATGCAGTAAATAAGTGGGGGTTTACACTGGTGGCAAGGTGAATTTTTTTCACATTTTTTTGCCAAAGCAGGGGAATGGCAAAGTGCTGACATTGGAAATAAAGAGAGTTGAAGACAATGTACCATCATCCTGAAGCCAGAGGCAATCCTGGCTGGTGTTCCCCTCCATGTCATGTAGCCCTCAGCAGTAGGTTCCCCTGGCCTGGCTGTTGAGTTGTCCTTCAGATGGTTATGGCAGACATTGCACTTTTCCTTCCACCTCTTCTCCAGCAAAGTCCTAGTGAATTATTAATTTCTTCTGCCTTTATTTTTCTACCTTTGTCTTACTTGTTAGCTTAAATAAAAGGCATCCCAAAGCTGCCTTGAGAAGGAAGAGAGGCTGTAAGGAAGCAGATTCTTGCCTGTCTGACAGCTCTGCAAAAACTCCCCCAATTTTCCTCCCTGTAGCTGGGCTGGGAGGGTGAAAAACAGGAAAGAGATGAAGTTGTCCTTTGACATTTTACATCCAACCCTTACTGTGATAACCTTTACAGACAATTTTCTCAGCAGGTGTTAGATATTTCTTGTGAGCATTTTAACAGTAAAACATCATTAAGTGTTCCTGACAAAAGTAATTTGTGACAAAAGTTTTTGGAGGGATGGAACCAGGACAAATTAGCCTCAGGATCTGAGGTACAAAGACAACAGATTCTTTTTATACTAATCCTATTACAGTGGATATAATTTCCAGCATGTTTGAAAGCAGTTTCCATTGCACTGAACTTACTGTCATATATTCGAGATGCCCTTTCTCCAGCTTTTAGGGAGAGGGAACCACAATTATAATTAACATTCTTCAACCATTCCTGCCTGTTTCAAAGAACGCTTTTCCAGGAAAATTAAATGTAATTTTTTACAGAGTATTTTTAAAGTTGAATTCAAATAGTAGGATTAATACTACCATTCCATACACAGTAGCATCACAAAGAATCCTTGTTTTAAAGTTCCACTTACTGATCTCAGAAGGCTGCAGTCTTAAAAAAAGTTGGGAATCCTTGGTTTTTGGTGGTGGTTTGTTGTTTTTCATAGAATGGTTTGAGTTGGAAGCGACCTTAAAGATCATCTAGTTCCAATCCCTTGCTATGGGCAGTGACACCTGCCATTCCATGGCCAAGGCTCGGAAGCCACTTGGCCCCTTCAGGGCAAGGTTTCCCAATAGCAAGGGAGAAGGTGGTGCAAGGCTTTGTGAGAGGGTTTTGCTATTTTTTGCAGAACATAGTGTCAGTGAAGAGGCAATCTTCCACACATACAGCCAGTGAATCATTTCCAGGGCAAAGTGGTGGACCTGTACCCACCCTCTGCTTGGCACTCTCTACCACCCCAGCAGAACAGCTTTCTTTCAGCTGCTACCACAGGGCAAGCTCAGGTTTTCAGATGATGCTCCAATAGCCACAGACTCAGCTTTGCTCCACATCCGCTCTTCATGCTCACCTCTTCCTTTCCCTTCCCTTCTCTTCCCTTCCCTCCCTTCCCTCTTCCTCATCCCCTTTCCCTCTTCCCCACCCCTTTCCTCTTCCCACTTCCCCTTCCCTCTTCCTCATCCCTTGCTGTTGAACTGATGCTTTCTTGTTGCCCCTCTCCCTTTCCTCCTCTCTGGCTCCCACCTGCTTTGAGCTGGAAGTTCTGCCATGGCTAGTAATGATCCAACACATGAATAGCCCTTGCCAGTGCACCCCCTCACTGATGCCAGAGAAGTCTGTCAGCACCTCTCTAAGGCTGCAGACATTCTGAGGTGCTGCTGTAAGGTGTTTTATTTTGTTTTATAATGGCTCCATTTCACACTCTGCTGCAGCTGACTTCACTTACTGTATATCACTGTTCTTAATTAGGTTTTCCTCATTATTTCCAGGCATCTCTGAAAGCAGGGGTGTTGCAGCAGGTGGAGCAAGGCCAACCAAGGGGAGAAACCCCCAGCCAAGGGGGTCCAGGATGGCAGGACTAGGAGTAATGGATGCAAATTGTAAGTGGGGAGATTCAGGCTGGAGATAAGAAAGAAATTCCTTACAGTGAGGGTGGTGAGACACTGGAACAGGTTGCCCAGAAAGGCTGTGGATGCCCCCTCAATCCCTGGAGGTGCTTAAGGCCAGGATGGATGAGGCATTGAGCAACCTGATCTAGTGGGAGGTGTCCCTGCCCATGGAGGGGGGTTGGAACTAGATGATCTTTAAGGTCCCTACCAATCCAAACCATTCTATGATTCTATGATTAATCTTGCTCCTGCCTCGGCTCTAAGCACACCTCCTCCTATCTTTGCTTCCCCCTCCCTGCTCTCTGCTCCAAACAGAGTATTTTTTAGAGAAGTGAATTATCTGATACTTATCTCTGACTCCAAGGCCTGCAGGTGCAATATCCAGTTCCTGAAGCCCCTGGTCCTGCATGAATTCATAGAAACAGATTGACAGTTTTTTCTGCGGGTTGTTTGTATTGTTGTAAGCTTCTTAGAAGGAGAGCTTTAGTAGAATGCTAGATAAAAAGAAAATGTGTTTTAAAACCTCTAGTAACTCTTTTTCCTTAACTTGCTCTTGAACAAAAAATGTGAGCCCTGGGAAAGTACCTGAAAGCACTTTCACAAGGAACTAACAACAAATGCAGGAGAGTCCAATGGGCAAAGCACCCACTGCTTGGCTTTTGGCAACAGAAACACACCAAAAACCCGAGGGAAGTGGGCACTGAGGTCAGATAACAAATGCTGGCACTCAGGGATGTGAATAAATTAAGGGTTCTTGCCTTTTCTACCAGTTAAGATCCCATATCCTGAAGTATTGTGTATCTTAATAGCTATTGATTTTTTTCTATATTCTGCCCACAGCTACACAGAGAAAATTTATTCAAATGAAAAATTCACAGACTTGCTGGAAGTTACCATGGGTGAAGGAAAAATAAAGGCTTGGGTTATAGAATATTAAACAGAATTCACATTATGCTGAGGTCTGGTTTGGCAAAGAAGGACCATCAGCAACTCCATGGAAAATTATTCAGGCTTAAGGATATAAACAGTTATCTCTCATCTACAGTAACATCAAACTGACACCCTTTTGGAGACAAAAAGTCTACCAGTCACTTAATACATCCTTATCTGCCAGACCAAAGGCTGGCCTTGTTGCTAAAGAGCAGCATGATAAGTAAGATAAACTCTCCCAGGTGGTGCCAGATGGCAGCTTGTGCTGATGCCTTCCACCATTGTCCTAAGCAGAGGGGTTCAGAACCCATAAAAAACATTCTCCCTGGTCTCCTGTCCAGGAGGTGCAATGTAAACATGGGGAGGGGGGGCAGCGGGCTGCTGCCAGGAAAAGTTCAGGGCCATAGCTTGGGATTTATAGCAATCCAAGGGAAAATAAACCTTCACATGGAAGGGAACTGTGAATCAAGATGTGACTCAGCCTGTCCCATTGAATGATACCAAACAAGGAAGCAGTTTGAATAAATAGTTCCAACCCTGTGTAAGTTCTGGCTAAAGGGAATAGACCAAGCAAGTTCCCTTTCAAGAGATTGCCATCAGACAGGAGGACAAAGGTTTTCTCCAGACAGGGAGAAGACATCATTTGGATGATGTTAAGTCATAGAAGGAAGTTATCCTGCAAAACACAAAATTTAAATCAGTTATTTGCATTTCTCAAAGGGAGTGTCTAAGTGGGAGAGGGAGAAGGAAAGACAAACCTGGGAACAGCAGGCAACTTCCTTGGAAGGGAGCTACAGACACAACAGTGAAAAAGCAGCTGAGATCTTGTGCAAAACATGGTACAAAGCCTGTCAATTCTCAAATGGTAAAACTAATTCCAAGCAAATTCACAACTCAGAGCAAATTGAGAATCAGCAATTCAGAGCATACTCAATAAAAGAGTGCATTTCTTCAGTATAATACCTAAAAATTATCTAGAAGTATCTAAACATTACTTGCTGTGTAACACAGCTTATTTCCTTATCGCCATCCCGCTTAGTTAGTGTAGATAATTAAGATTAACTAATCAAGCTCTTACTCATGTTCTTAGTCATTTTTCTAAGGGAAGAGGACAGGTAGGAAATAGCTTTTAGTGCCACCTTGTTAATCCAGGTAGTGAGGATGAGCTCTAAGCTGACCTGTATCTCTGTGCTAGCAGTGACCATCCTTTGTCTCCATGCACAAGGCAGCTGAGTTTGTAATTAGAGTGCTCTTTGGGATATTGCTGTGTTGTGCTGCAGAGGGGAAGGCCAAGAAGCTGTGGAGGAGCAGAAGTAAGGGAAGAGATGCAAAAGGCAACAGGAGCACAAAACAGATGCCAGGAGCCAGAGAGGGGCTCATGTTGGAGAGGGAAAGCTTTTGAAAACTCATGAGAAGAGAAAGCTTGCAGTCCTCCTTTGTTGCCTTCCTCAGCTACAGAACTGGAGGCTAAGTTTTTCTAAATGTCAAAACTTGTTTTCCAAGGAGAGATACAAAGAGGATGAGTATTTAAATTCTAAAGCTTCTTTTCCAAGTAGAGATACAATCAGGCAGAGGAGCCTCAAGGCAAGGGAAGTAATTCTCTGATGCCTGAGCTCGAAGCCATAGCATTAGTCCAGCAATACAACCATTGAGATTTGGGGTTGTAGACCCAACAGGATGTTGGCTATTGCTCCATGCTGATGCAGTTGCCAGGGATAGTTGAACAGGAAGGTAAAATGCAAGTAGCTGTGTGTTGTCAGCTCACACTGGAAATTTTGATCTCTGCAGAAAAAGTACATGAAATCTCAAAGAGCCATTGATCCCTATCATACTGTCATCTGCCCACTTCAGCTCCATCTATCAGTCTAGCTGTCAGCATTTGTGAAAGGATGAGACCCTTTCCTTCAAAGTGACAGCACAAAAAAGCATTGCTGCTTTGTCCAGGTGTGAGATGAAACCGTTGTGTCCTGCGCTGAGAACCTTCTCTAGCCCCCCACAGCATCCATGATCAAATAGGAGGCATTTGAGGAGTCAATGGTTGATTTCCCTGCCTTTGGCCTATGTGGTGTGGGCAAGAGTAAACTTTTGACACCTGTATGGGTACAGAGGGCTCCCTACTTTTTTCAGTGATGGCCCCAAACAAGCACCTGAAAATATATTGACCTTTTGATTATACACAGCAAATTTGCCTGCTCTTTCAGTTGCCACGGTGAAGTTTTCCCAAGCAATCTCTAAACATAAAACAGGAGTGATTTTAACAGAAAATAGGTTCATCAGGTCAGTGGGGGTGTAATTCGGGGAAGGGTATGAAAGTAAGGAAGTAATGATAATACATGAATGGAAGGGCTGACACAATTTGCCAGAACTGCATCAAGGTAAGCAATTGTAAATAAAACCTCCTGTCTGATGGGAACAAAACGAGTTCCCTACCTTTTAACAGTGCCTGCAAAACACATTTTTAAACCCACATACTGACTTCTTTCTCTTGCAGATAGGATCTATTTATTAAGGGAAAAATGAGCAGTGACAGAATATTGTTTCTGCACAAGGAAACTCCCATTAACTCCAAAGTCCTGGCCACCACCCAGAGATGAAGTAAGAGGAGAAACAATACTGGCTTGGGAATAAAGTGATCTGAAATTGCCACTGACAGTAAAATAAGGAGACACACTAAGGGGCAAGACTTGCCCTTCTCACAGACTTTTTGTGATAGAAGGAGCTGTAACTTAAGGGAGGGAAAGGATATTTGAAGGCAATTATTGTTTCTGTGAAAGGGATATTACTAGTGGTCTTTAATGCAGCCACTGCTTTTACTTCTTCTTAGAGTCCACTTCTTTAGAGTGGACTACATGAGTGCAGGAAACCCAAGAAACNGCCACTGCTTTTACTTCTTCTTAGTACTTCAACTAAGGAATTGTCCTTGCTACTCTGAAAAATTAGAGTGGACTACATGAGTGCAGGAAACCCAAGAAACAAAAGGTGAAAAAAAGAGTAATATTAATAGGACACCCAATAAAATTGCCTGTAGCCAAAAGAGATTGAGCTCAGCAACTCCATTAAAGGACATGCAACAGCTGAGTTTCTGGAATATGCAATCACAGAATCACAGGATATCAGGGATTGGAAGGGACCTCAAGATATTATCTAGTCCTATCCCCTGCCAGAGCAGCAATAATTAGACAATACTTCTTATAAAACTGAAGAGGAAGATAAGATGTCCTTTACCCAGGAGGTGACTTCAATGTATAACATGAAGCTGCTGCAAACAGGAACATGTTTGAAAGCAAGCAATCAAGGAAAAAGAAAAACAAAAAGACAAGTTTTTACCAACACACAACAGGCCTCTGTGTAGTTAATTCTTTTTCCCTTAAACTTCACCACAGGCAAGGACCCTATATCAACCCACTGATCAAGGCCTCTGTGAACTCACTAAAACGCCTCTACTTCTTATTTAGGGATCAAAATGGAAAGTATGGTAACAGAGATAGACCTGACAAAGTCACAGAATAACAGAATATCAAGGATTGGATGGGACCTCAAGAGATCATCTAGTCCTATCCTCCTGCTGGAGCAGGAACACTCAGATCAGGTCACACAGGAAGGTGTCTAAGTGGGGTCTGAATGTCTCCAGAGAAGGAGACCCCAAATCCTTTCTGGGCAGTCTGTGCCACTCTTTTCTCACCTGAGGAGGATAGAGTCTACCTCTGCCCAGAGCCCCTGACCTTTCTGCTGAGGACCACAACCAGAGTCCTAGTGTTGGTCTCTTACATGGGCATAACCCACAGCACAATTATGAATTAAATTTCATCCATGCTGTGCCTGGTCTCTTCGTTTGACTGCATCTGCTTCCCTTCTTTTGAGAGAGAACTCTTAACAGTATATTCCACTTAATCTGCTATTCAGATCAAGTGAGTAATCCAAGAGACTGAGATTTTGAATTGTAATTGTATCTCAACCTGATGTATTGAATTGGCTTGAACTGGCTTAAGTGCAGCCCTGAAGAGAAGAATTTAGGGGTGTCAATGGACAAGAAACTCACCATGAGGCGGCAGTATGTGCTTGCAGCCCAATCCTGGGCTGCATCAAGAGAAGTGTGACCAGCAGGCCAAGGGAGGTGATTTTGTCCCTCTACTCAGCTCTGGTGAGACCCCACAAGGAGTTACTGTGTCCAGTTCTGGAGCCCTCAATATAAGAAGGACATTGAGCTGTTGGAGTGGGTCCAGAGGAGGGCCATGAAGATGATGAGAGGGCTGGAGCACCTCCCTTCTGAGGACAGGCTGAAGGAGTTTGGGGTGTTCAGCCTGGAGAAGAGAAGGATCAGAGGGGAACTCATAGTGACTTACCAATACCTGAAGGGGGCTACAGAAAGGCTGGGCTAGGACTTTTTAATAGGGTCCAGGATGGCAGGACTAAGAGTGATGGATGCAAATTGTAAGAGGGGAGATTTAGGCTGGAAAGAAGAAAAGTTCTTTGCTGTGAGGGTGGTGAGACACTGGAAGAGACTGCCCAGAGAGGTTGTGGATGCTCCCTTCCTGGAGGTGTTCAAGGCCAGGCTGGATGAGACACTGAGCAACATGGTCTAGTGGGAGGTGACCTTGCCCATGGAAGGGGTTGGAACTAGATGATCTTTAAGATCCTCTCCAACCCAAACTATTCTATGACTCTATGAATTCAGCTGGATACTGGATCCCACTGGTGTTGCATAAGAGCAAGCCTGGGACAAGGGCTGTGCCCAAGACATTGCAATCAGTGTTTACAGCTAAATCCTGCCCAATGTAGAGTTCACCCAAGGGAAAGGGATGCAGAACCAGAGCCAACCTGTAAGCTTTCATGCTTAAGCTTTTCAAAGGCTTTTTTTTTTTAAATAAAAGAATGGTGGCCATCTTGGAGAAGGGCAACATCGGGAGTGGGGACATCCTGTTATTAACGCAACAAATTTATGTGAAAGCATTAAAAAAATGTAAATTAAGGTGAAGATAGCGAAACTTGTCTATATTATACCACTAGATCTGGCAACTTTTAGTACCCTTGTGCTCCCATTCCACTATCAAGCTATCTGGCCTTGCAGCCACTCAGTCCATGTTCACTAGCGTCTATAAGTATCCCATAATACTTACTGCCCCACAGTCATTTAGGAACATTTTCATTGGATTGGATTAGATGATCTTTCAAGGTCCCTTCCAACCCCTGACACTCTGTGAATGATTCTGTGTGAAAAATACAAAAGGATGTAATGCTTAAAATCTAAAGGTACAAACAAATTTGTATATGTATTTTTTTGGTTTAGATATATATAATGGGATATTGAACTAAGAAGGGTGGGAATCTAGGAAAGAATAACAAAGAAATTTGTCTTGAGGCATGTGAATTTTGATTTTGGCTACATAAAAATATGTTCCTATTTGTATCATACAGCATATGTTATAAATTACAAAAAAAACCTGGGATACAACATTCAGCATAAAACTAGCATCATCTCTTGGAAGATTTATGTACATGACAGACACTGAAATGAAAGAAAAAATTAAAGGAAACTTATTTTAGGGTAGAAAACAGAATCCTAAATGGCAGTTTTGTTGCGCATGTTTGCTGATTAGCCATGGTTCTGGGATTTTAAACAATAGTGTTGGAGAAAGGAAACAATTGGCAAGATACAATCAGATTTCCTGTTTCAAATCATTCCAGAACCTTTCCTGTAGTATACCAGGTCACTCATGTACAGGTAGGTGGCTTCATATTTATCCAGTAGCAGAGAAATCAGTCTTTAGCCATTTTTTTTCCAAGAAACTTTCACAGAACTAGTTTTATTCTGAAGGAACCAATATCCTCTTAATTCTGGATCTCAGAGGACTTCCAACACCATGCAAATTGAACTTATGGGTTAGTTCCATAAAGGATAGATGCTGTATTGAAAAATAATACTTCATAAAAGGCTTGTAAGCAGGATTAAAGGAAACAGGGATTTCCTTCAATCACTTTCAAGCTATTACAAACCACCATGAAAACCTCAGGACTTCTTGCCTTCCCCTAGAAGAGACAGGTTAATTCTAGAAAAATTGTTACAGCCTGTCTCCAATTTCAGGCCCTCAAATTTTCATAGCTTACCTGTATGAAAAGGAGTTTGTGTTTCATACTTTCTAGACACATTTGTTAAAACTTGCCTCCTTTCCTGTGCCATTACACAAGATGGTGAGTCTCAAGCCTTTGACAGAATGCCTGCATTCTCCATACAGATGCACAGAAGGGGGAAGAGGAATGTATAAAAACTTATCATAAAAATTCCTATCACATTTTATACTCTGCTCCTTGCCCAGCCTTTTTATGCTATTTTTTTGGATGTACTTTTAAGCTTTCTCACGTTTTAAAGTGACATAGTAATACATCAATTATAATTGAGCGGTAAAAAAATACTGTTTCTCTCTGTATTGGATGTATGGCATGCTTGAGTCAAAGCAAAGATTTGTAGGCTGTGGAGAGATAATTTAAAAGCATAATCACACAGAATCACACACAGAATATCAGGGATTGGAAGGGACCTCAATGTAGTCCCATCCTCCTGATGGAGCAGGAACACCCAAATCAGGTCACACAGGAAGGTATCCAGGTGGGGTTTAAATGTCTCCAGAGAAGGAGACCCCACACTCTCTCTGCGCAGCCACTCTTCTCTCACCCTCACCCCGACAAAATTTCTTCTCATATTTCTGTGGAACCTCCTGTGTTCCAGCTTGCACCCATTGCCCTTTGTCCTATCATTGGAGGTCACTGAGAAGAGCCTGGCTCCATCCTCCTGACACTCACCCTTTCCGTATTTGTAGACATGAATGAGGTCACCCCTCATTCTCCTCTTCTCCAAGCTAAAGAGACCCAGCTCCCTCAACCTTTCCTCAGAAGGGAGATGCTTCAGTCCCTTCACTATCTCTGTTTCTCTGTGCTGGACTTTCTCCAGCAGTTCCCCATCCTTCTTCAACTGAGGCCCCCAGAAGTGTACCCAATACTCCAGATGTGATCTCACCAGGGCAGAGTAGAGGGGCCATTAGTGCTTGCTTACATTACTAAGTTTGTTTCTTTTCCCTTTTGTGTTTGTCATACAGTTTATATAGTGTGTTTTTCTCATCTGAAAGCATTTCAAAAGACATTATAATCTGCCACCTTGTCTTATAAAAGATCATTAGTCACACAAATTGTCTTTTAATTCTAACTATGGATTTTCTGCTTTAGTCTGTAAGAAATGAGAAAAGAGGAAATGGGAATGGCTTTTGGCAAAGAACATCCTTCCAGACTGCCCAGCTGTGCACATGAGGCTGTGCTACTGCTGCACCCTCCACATTTAACCTTTGAATGGTACCAGTGTCTTGTCAAAGGCTATTAAAAAAAAGTAATAGACATATACACAAACATTTTGAAAAATAGAGATGAGGATCTGGAGTGGAAAAGGACAGACTAAGCCTGCAGGTGCACCTTAGGGATCATTCACTGTGCACTGCTGCCTCCATAAATCTGTTAACACAGTTAATGATATTTAGGAAGCCAAATGGCATTCATGTAGTTTTCAGCTGCTGTGATCTCCTGTAAGAAGATCCTTTTTTACCTTCCTGAAGCAACAGCTTCAGGGACAGATCTGAAATGCAGAGAAGGCAGGATGCACTATTTTCATAGCTATTATTAAAACCACAAAAACACTCCCTCCTCCCCCCAGTTTTATCAACAGGTGCTTCAAATGAGAGATGTGGAGGTTAAACAACTCTTTCATTTTCCCTTTCTCCTCATGTGCCATGCCTTTGGAGAGCATCTACTGAGCAGTGGGCAGGGGAAGGAGAAGCAGTGGGAGGATGCTGCTGGTGAGTCCTCAGGTGCAGGTGAGCTGCTGCAATATTAATCTGCTTCATCCAGACTGATGTTTACTAATACCTTAGTACACTTGGAGGCCAGCCACAGGACAAGTCTGGTTTTTGTGGACACAACCTTCTGTTTCACTCAGAGATTTATTTTTTTTTCCACATCATGTTGCCTGTGTAAAAATAATTTTTAAAAAAATGTTTGTTGGAAAATTAATGTATAAAATGTAAATGGAATTATTCAGTGTCTGTTGTTATCAGTGCAGGCCAACACAGTTCTTAATTGCTAAACCCACCTTGCCCCAAAGAAAAGTCCAGCTGTGTCTAATCATTCAGGGGATGGACCAAAATACACCAAATAAAGAAAATGGAAAGCAAAACCAAAATACTTTAAGATATGAAATGACACAATGCTCAAAGAACATTTGCCAACATCATCTCTAATTACTGCAGTGATTAAGTAGTAAAGAATTTGGTCCCAAGGGGGTTGCAGTTCTGAAGGAAATACGGTGCCATGTGTTACAGAATTTTTCTTGCAAATCATTATGGAAATCCTGCTTTCTGTGGTTCTCCTAACACTCTCTTTGCAAAAAACCATGCTTCATTTGTGAAGTGCAGAGGGAGTGTAGCTTTCGTGCTTCTGAAGATTTACGTCTTTATTGCCATATATTCAACTTGCCTTTTTTAAAAAAATCCTTTCATGTCTCTAAAGAAAGAAGCATAGAAAGCATTCTATATTTGCATACTTTAAGGGTTCCTCTCATCCTCACTGAAGAACAAACAGAGAATAGGGCAGGGCTGGATAAAAGCACCAAGACCTTAACACAGCATGGCAATGGCCTAACAAACAGCCAGAGAAACTGCAATTAATGCAAGACCAGTTTAAAATCACAGTCCTAGGGGACACCTTAGAAGACCTTTTTTAGAAGTATTTCTATTTCATTTTTTCATACTTCTCTTCACCGCAAGATCAAAATTTTTTTCAGCTTAGAAAAAGCCTCACCAAAGCACAACAAAAAAGAGCCCTGAGGTGGAATAACAAAAGCATTCGAATTGATTTTAATTTGCACATTGTGTTTAAACTTTTTGTAACTCTAGATTAAAATGCCTATTGTAGGAGTGAAATGTATATTCCAAAAGAGCATGCTCATGTTTATTGTGTTTTAGTCTCTCAGCAGGTGTCCCTGTGTGTACACTGTCTTGCCATCTTTTAATTCAGCAAAGGAAGAGGAAAAATCCTCATCCTCTTGCAAAGCTGCTACAGGAGACAAAGAACAGCAAAGGAATAAGCGTGGACCTCCTTCTCTGGTTTGTCCTGATTTTCTTTGCATCAGATCACGTCTCTGTATTACTCCCACTCCTTGCTATACAGAGCTTCCAAACACGCTACGCAGAGTTCCACAGATAAATATTTAGCTCTCACAAAGCACTTTTATTAGTACATCAAAGCAATACAATTATCCCCATTTCTCTGGTGTGAAAACTGAGACTGGGATATGCAAAGCAGGGAAACAGCTCTGTAGCAACCTGGGCCAGGAATGCCACTGAGCCAGGAATGGGGAAGTGGAAGAGGGAGAGAGTGGGAGAGGAGAGGAGAGGAGAGGAGA
>VZTY01029639.1:55351-82943 GCA_013400935.1 Turnix velox | reverse complement strand
GGGGAGAGGAGGGAAGGGGAAGGGAGGGGAGAGGAGTAGAGGGGAGGGGAAAGGCACCAGTCCCCAACATCCTGTTCATATGCTTTATGTTGGCCTAGAAAAAAGATAGTATCAGTCCCAAAGGAATAAAAACCAGACAAAGGCTTTAGAGGAAAATGTAACACATGATTTAACATGAGAAATGACAACATGGGCAGTTAGCAGCTGTCAGCTGCACCCCAATGGGCTGGCCATTCCACACTGCTAGGTATGGGGTAAAATACATTAACAAAATGAAAATTAAAACTCTTGGTTTCACCCTGGCTACCATAGTAAATTAAAATGTTTCTTCTTGCTTCCTAGTAGGCTTAGCTGGAAAGGCAACATATGGTCTGAATTTCAGTGTTTAACATGAGACTCTTCCTTCTTAGCCAAGTTGTTACAAGCATGGTAGAAGATGCTCTTTTTTCCTCAGCATTGAGTAAGATGTTCTAAGCTTATGTCATGAATCATTCATGATAAAATACAAATCCTCACAAACTCACAAGCTTTCTGGTTGAAAGCACTGAACCAGCAAGAATAATATTTAGGGAGATTTAATGGGAATGGCAAAACAGTTAAAAATATGACTGGAAGAATCATGAACAGTAAGTGAATTCATTGGACCAGAACATTTATCAGCAGGTCCAGTCCTATTTGTAAAATTTGATAATAAAAGTATTGCAGATTTTCCACAGAACTCCAGTTTCTCAAATTCTATTTTTTTAAAGCATCTGTAGATGTTATTTCTGTGAAGGGCATCATGCCACCCTGCTGCAGTTGTGACTCACTGAAAATCTTTTTTTGAGACTTGGCAGGATGGTGTTCTAAGTAAGTCGTGCTGAGAAAAAGACTCATTTAGGATAAAACAGATCCAACTGTGTTTGTGGTGACCAAAAACCTTCTAATAGTGTTGTCCCCACAAATAATCTGAGAAGGTAATCAGAATTAGAAGAAATAGGTAAACTAACTGGAAAATGTGTTGCAATTAGACCTAATATTTGGAAGGAACTGAAAGCAAAAGACTCCATGCGGTTTTTATCATGCCCTTTGATCACAGGATCACAGAATATCAGGGAATGGAAGGGATCTCAACAGACCATCATTCCCACCCTCCTGCCAGAGCAGGAACACTCAGATCAAGTCACACAGGAAGGCATCCAGGTGGGGTCTGAATGTCTCCAGAGAAGGAGACCCTGCACCTTCACTGGGCAGCCTGTGCCACTCTTCTCTCATCCTCACTGGATTAGTTGGTGTGTATGTTTCTATCACATTAGCTCCCATTCCTCATTATGTTGCTGGGGGAGCAGGCAGACAGGAAAAAGAGGGCTCTGGGGAGGACATGCCAAGGGAGAAGGAAGATTAAAAGGTGTTACTGTTTGTAAAGGGAACAAAAAAGACGTACTCTGCTTGCAAAATGTCCAGGCCAGTGTTAGTTATGACAATACTTCCTACGACAACTGCCTCCAAAGGCATTGCCAATAGAGGACAATCAGTTGTGAGCCTTCAGTCCGTGGTGAGCAGAGTCGTGGAAGGGACACAGTCTCCAGGAAGGGATGGCTTTACTCTTCCCACACCGAATCCTCCACCACTGCCTTCATAGCTCTCAAACATGTCTAACAGTGAGGGTGAGAGAAGAATGGCACACGCTGCCCAGAGAGGGTGCAGGGTCTCCTTCTCTGGAGACATTCAAACCCCACATGGACGCCTTCCTGTGTGACTTGATCTGAGTATTCCTGCTCCAGCAGCGGGATGGGACTAGATGATCTCTTGAGGTCCCTTCCAATCCCTGACATTCTGTGATTCTGTGACAGCAAAATGTCATCTCTTCCCCCATGCCAAAGTAGCCTGGGAAAAGCTGTTCTGTGGTCATTTGCAAATCCTGTAAAGCCTCCATGATACCATCAAAACACAGCCACTGCTGTAATCATGGCAGTTTTGTTCAAGGTGAGCACATCCAGAAAAAAAAAAGAGAAATGAATGCATCTCTTCTACAGCTTGCCAGCTCATATTTTTGATTAGAACTTAGGTGAAGTGGAACGAAATTAGTTAAAAATGCTTGTAAGTTAAGCTTGGGTTTTGTTTTTCAGGGTTTTTTTTTAAAGAAAATAACTATGCCCTCAAAAAGACTGAAAATTAGTAATTTATCAGCTGTTTCTGTTTTCTATTACAGCTCTGAAAGCTCTGGCTTCCTTTATAATTAACTGCATTAAAAGAAATCAAGGAAATCTTGGTATTTTGGGGCTTGTGCAGCAAATGCTTCCTAAACTGTTCTGAAAGCATCTGCTTAAGGGAAACTTAAGGAAAACTTTCACCTTTCTGAAAGAGAAGAATCTGTGTATTTATTTGAAAAGGGCACTAAATGGCTCCTGCATTTAGGACGGGATGGCAAGTGCTTTTTACGCAGCATTTGAGAGGCTGCTGCTGGCCACTGACACCATGTCAAGCATCAGCCTTTGTGGCACTGCAATTTCCCTTCTTAAAAAGGGCTGATATTTGTAGAGCAGATTGTACTGAGTGCAATTTGCAGTCTCTGATGCCTGCTAGTGGGATATTTGTTACATGCTCTGTTTTTGAACAGTAGGAAAACATATTTCAGCATGGCACTGCTTCTTCAAAAGATTAAAAACCCTCTTAGTCCTGGGAGACTTGTGTCAGCATCTGGCTTCATGCACAAGGTAATCTTTAAATATTAATATGGAGCAAGGTCATGCTCTCTTTAACCCCCAAAATGGAGTTAGTAAATCATGATTTGGCAGTAAAAATTTACAGGGCACATCAGTATTTGTTAGGGCAAAATCTAAATTTAAATTAAACTAAATTGGCTGCTGGTATTTTTATAATCACATCTATGTAATATGTATTGGGGGGGGAGCACAGAGATGCTATTAAGCTGTGGCTGAAAAATATTTATTAGTAATATACTAATTAAATCTCCTCCATTGACAGCAGAGATCATAGTATCTGGAATATCTGTTAGATAAATCTGAAGTGGGGATTCAGGATCTCTTGGGGCAAATCTGCTGCTGTCACACCTCTGCTGAGATGTGACAGTTCATGCCAGATGAGCAGGAGCCTTTTGAGCTTTTGTCTAAGCTGAATCACTCATTTATGTCAAGACACTGGCAGTCTCTTTGACCTCTTTATGTGCCACCCACCTTACTAAGGAGCAGGGGAGTAGGGAGTACAAGACCTTGCTGAAAAGTGGATGATAGACCCAAACAGACTTTCCCTAGGCAAGATAAAACATTTAATAGTTAAATTTCTTGAGAAGGGCTGATGGTTTAGTCTTATCATTCTAGATACATTACCATTACATGTTATCTGGAGCTCAGCTCCCAGAGCAGCTGAGGTTCATGCCACACATAACTAACCACATTTGTTTTGCTTCCAGGGGACTTCCCTTGCTGTGGAGTTGGGGATAGGCTTTATCCTACAAGAGAGAGATGACTGAACTCTGCAAGGAGTCAGTGTTGTGAGACCATGACCTTTCATACAAAATACTTAGAGGGCAACTGAGAGGTAGCAGAGCCTGGAGAGGAAAAGAGCCTTCATCTGAGCATTGGGATACACAGAGAGACAAATAATTTAAATTTCAAATTACTGCAAATGTGCTTGTGAATGTGTGATTCTCATTTAGAGCAGAGAACAGAGTATTTTAGTTTTGGCATTAATGATCTGAACTAGCAAATAGGGAAGATTTTCCTTACAGAAGCATCTGAGAAACAAGCTGGTTGTAAATAATTGGCTAAAGTAGCTCCACTTTGCTCTTTGCTTTGCCTCCTAAAGTTGCCAATTATTTCAAATTATGTATATAAATTTTGTCCTGTGGACTGTTATGTCCATTGGGAGATGCGCTAAGGTTTTTAGAATCATTGCATCTGGCCCTTTTACTTGGGTCTGGGCCCCATAGTGTTTTATGGACCTCATCTGTGGAGGTAATGGGTGTCTGTAGATCAGGTCACTCAGTCTACATTACACAAGTCACCAGACACCCTTTAGAAGGGTATGAAACAGACTTGAAGTCTGATAGATGCAACAGCTGCACCTCAGACTCTAACCCTACAGACTGACTAAAGCAAGGTTTAAATCAGTCCATGTCACTATTTGTGGCAGGTTCCTTGACTCAGCAAAGCCATAATGTGCAGTTCAGCAGGTAAGATCCTCCTGAACCTCCTGAGAATTAAACTGTTTGGTGGTCGTGGTTTGCAATCCAGGTACCATGAATCCTTGAGGATCTTTGGATTCATTCTGCAGACCTTGTAGTAGTAACAAAGCAAAGCTTAGGGTTTGCTAGGGTTTGCTAGGGTTGTGTTTGCTATGCAGATGTCCACACCTCCACAAAGCTTTCATAGAAATTCACAGATAAAACAGTTTAAGACTTTGCTCTCATATGTAACAGTTCAGTCCTAATTCTTTGCCATTCCTTATTCACAGATCATAAAATCACAGAATGGTTTGGGCTGGAAGGGATCATCTAGTTCCAACCTCCCCTGCCATGGACAGGGACACCTCCCACCACACCAGGCTGGTTGCTCAATGCCTCATCCAGCCTGGCCTTACACACCTCCAGGTATTGAGGGGGCATCCACAACCTCTCTGGACAACCTCTTCAAGTGTCTCATCACCCTCACAGCAAAGAACTTCTTTCTTAAATCCAGCCTGAATCTCCCCTCTTCCAATCTACTCCTAGTCCTGCCATCTTGTACCCTACTAAAAAGTCCTACACCAGCATTTCTGTAGGCCCCCTTCAGGTACTGAAAAGCTACTATGAGGGAGATGGACCTTTTCTTTACAACAGGTTCAGAAATTGCTCTCAAAGCATATTTTCAAATCTCACTAAGCAGCCCCCACCTGCTAAAAACTCACTGGCATTACTTAGTAATGTTTAAAAATGGATGGAAAACTAAACCTGTTCAGCATCGCCTCACAAAAATCAAACTTGGAGCACCAAAAAGCTTCTTTTGGGAGAATGTGGGAGCAAAGAAACAAGCCAGGGGGGACAAGGACACCCAGAAAAAAGTGGCAGATTATCTGACAAAATACAAGACCAGAGAAAGAGCAAAAGGGGGAGGAAAGGGGGACAAAAGAGAAACACATCTAGAATTCATCTGGTAAGAGCAGAAAGTAGTGCTCTCTGTGCACCTTACTTTTACCCTTGGCATGGAAGAGAGTAGAGTCACAGACACTGCAGATGGCAAATAATTCAATTGAAAAGCCCTTTCTGGAGAGCAAACAGGACACCAGCAGCACACCACCACTCCTGAGGACATCTTTCTGAGGACTGCTGCAATACCCTTGTGGCTTTAGACCCAAAAAAATGGTCTCTGAAACATCAGAGAGAGAGATCACCAGGACAGGACACAAAATACAGACAGCCAGGCTGGAGCTTGGGTCATCTGCAGAAGCCTTCAGAAGGAAAGTCTGTTTGAAGAGAAGGGTTCTGGCTTGTTGAGAACAGAATCAATGACAAAGAAACAGCAATTAGCAGGATTTGAAATATTCCTTTAAAATATGCTATAAATTGTTTTGCCCCTGGGAGAACCAGAACAAAAGATGAGCATAAAACTGCAGGCAAAATGCAAGAGGCTTCATCTTGCTGTGCAGGCAGATAGAGTTATTTAGTAAATCCTCTACAGTCTTCTCTGGGCTATAAGGAAAGGAGAAAGAAAAGCTGCCCAAAGTTTCAGTCAATATTTACCTCTTGGGTTAATAAATTGTGATCCTGACCTCAACAAAAGTCAACATCTTCTGATTATTATACACAGGCTCCTTTTCATTTGTGCTCACTCATTGTGCAACGAGTCACCTGTTTCTACTGGCAACTTCACTTTAATTTTGAATGTCTGAATTGAACAATCATTTATACTCCAAAGGCATAAACCAAAATTACTATAAACTAGAGCTGTAAAATGTGGACTCAGGTTGCTATTTCCAGTGAATAAGCAAGCTTGGGTGGGGGGCAGAAGGGATCAAGGATTAAGCACAAAAAATAGCCATTTTAAATCCTCTTTTAAATGCCTCTGAGTGACAGGGAGCAGAGCGAGGAAAGCCCTGAACTGTGCTATTAAATACAATTAGGCTGTTAATGTGGGAGGAAAGAAAAGACAATCTGGCCTGACTAGCAAACTTGTGCTAATGGAGCACTATTAGTCTTTCTCCCCAAAATAACAAAATGCAAGGCCAGAAAATATATGCCAAGGGCGAAGCAAGCTACAAAAAGACCTGAATGAAACTCAGCACACACTCACTGCTTCATTAGAGAGGGGCTGGACCAGAGCTAGAGGGAGAAAATTTGGGGTGTTATTATCATAATTACATAATTTTTTATGTAATACCACAATGGTGCACTGTGCTTTCCCCAAAAGAAAATCAAAGCGTAGCCTCCCCCAGCAAGATCAAGAACCATCTAGTATCACAATTTCGCTCTTCAACTTCTCGTTTTTTTTAACATCCCCAACTGACTGTAATAAAAATGTCCTTTGGGGTTACTAGTTCTGTAATGCTGGGAAGATGTTCACCCACACAACATACTATGCCCACCTCTTTTTAAGAAAAGTAAGTTAATTTACCAGTTTGAAGTTGTCTGCCTTGATGTTCTCCTACTATTAGTCCCCTTCTTGCAAATGGTGCTGAGAGCAGCACATCTCCAGCTTGGGCACCCTGATTTCTCAACAGCAGAAGATCAGAAAGAGCAAACTGTGATCAAAACAATAATGATCTGGTGTCTTTGTGGGCACAAATAAACCCCATATGAGCCATCCCAGCACAGTGCTTCCAAATGCCACATGATCTATCTGCATGCACTGCTCTCAAATTGTATCACATTGTCCAGTAAGTAAAAACCAGTTAAGTATGACCACAGTAATATCCTCATGGGGAAATGAGTATAGAAACTTAAAACTAGGTGAGAAGCTGTCATTTTCAGATGAGACACTCAGCTCAGTGGTTAGCAGTTCCATGAATCTGTTCATACCGTGCTTAAATTCTATATTTTTGAAAAAGGAGAATTCAGAAGAAGTGGAGTTGGTCTGCTTGAGCTTCAGAAAAGGGATGTTATCATAAGTAGATTTTCCCTTCTATTTCACAAATCCAGCCTACAGTTTACTTGTTATAAGCACATTTTAAATGGAAACGAGCAGACAAAGCCATTTAGGCAGCTCATACATGAAAATAAAAATATATAAAATCAGAATCTTAAAAATAATCCTCCCTTTCCCTCGAGAAGTCAGAATCCAGAACTGGACAACGCTGAATATCAACAGATTAAAGATTCATTTGATATCTTCAGACTTGCTCCTACTAAATTTACATGGTTTTTACCATTAACTTTCTTTCTTTCTATTTAATGAACTGTATCAGCAATCACCACCATTACCACTTTGGTACCAACAACGAGACATGCTAATTCATGTGCCATTAAACAGCACGTCTACCCAAAGAGGGAGGAAACTGTTTTGTGAGCAGAAATTAATGAAGTTTCATTAGATCTGAATAAATCTGTGGCTCTTTGTAGCTATAAAAGATTTTCATCAATAGCCTTTACAATATCTTGGAAATCACAGAATATCAGGGATTGGAAGGGACCTCAAGAGATCATCCAGTCCCATCCCCATGTCGGAGCAGGAACATCCAGACCAGGTAACACAGGAAAGCATCCGGGTGGGGTTTGAATGTCTCCAGAGAAGAAGGAGACCTCACACCCTCTTTGGGCAGCCTGTTTCAAGCAAATGACAACTGATTGAATCTCATCAGATTCAACAGACACAAATTGCAATGAAATGGCCAAAATCCAGCTGGATGCTGCTGTTTCTGAAAACCTACTGCACTCCCAGGGTAAGGTAAATATTGGAAAAGAAGTTATGACCCTGCATATTTTAGCAGACAATATTGAAGTACATGATCTTCAAGAGAATTAGAAGAATCAGCCATAGTGGGACATTCCACCAGTGGGACAGTTCCACAGCTGGAGTCCAAGATAATCAGAGATAAACTTCTGGAGAGCAACGTTCCCTGGCCAAACTCAAGCAGAGTAATTAATATATTTACTGTGAAAGAAAGAAACGTGTCCTAGGCAACCCATCTGTTTTAGGTCAGAGTACAAGCTAAGCTTCTTATTTATGTTTGAGTGGAAGGCCACTGAAATGTCTGACAACACCAGCATCCTCAGCCAGATTCACCTCTGATACACCTTAAGTACAGTGATCACTCTATTACAGGCAGTGACATTTTTCATTACTATGAAATGACTTTTCTCTGTTTTCAGTCTTTACTTTTTGAAGGACAAAAATCTAAGGACTTTAAACACTGGCTAACTTCTGTCATAGTTGAGGCCTCCAGGTAACATCATCTTCATCAGAGAAAAAGTATTTGTGTATACATGTTTCTAATGGGGAAAAACTGTGGATGAGGCAATTGCCCTCCCCTCCTATACATTTCCAAGCACAGAACACCCATAAATAGAGGGAACAGTATTAAATTCAGAATAAGCCAATTTTTTTGCAGTGAATTTGGAAATACTGGTCCTGTGAGAGGTGCAATTCTCAAGGTCTCTTTCACAATTCCAAGGCCTAACAGAAGAGCAGATAATTTCCATGTTGACAGTGGATTTTTTCAGGTTATGCAGTCAGGAGGACAAACTCTGTGACTCAACAGGAGAATAAAGAAAAATTCCTGTGCCACATGCTCAAGAAGAGATGAGGCAGGGGAAAGGTGATGGCCATAAGCCACAGTGAAGTTATTCACAGCTCTGAAAGTCCTTCTAAGCCACCAATGTGGAAGAGCAGGAGGCAACTTAATCAAAGTGCTGCCATCAGAGAGCACTTCATTAGAGGGCAAAGCAAAAGCAGAGCTTGGATACAGGCTTTGGATGGCATGGTTATTCCTCTCTCCCTGCTGCAGAAAGAATCCTAGAATCATAGAATGGTTTGGGTTCAAAGGGACCTTAAAGATCATCTAGTTCCAACACCCCTGTCATGGACAAGGACACCTCCCACTAAACCAGGTTGCTCAGTGCCTCATCAAGCCTGGACTTTAAGCACTTCCAGGGATTGAGGGGCATCCACAACCTCTCTGGCCAACCTCTACCGGTGTCTCACCACCTTCACAGGAAAGAACTTCTTTCTTATCTTCAGCCTAAATCTCCCCTCTTCCAAGTTGCATCCACTAATCCTAATCCTGCCCAGACCCTATTCAAAAATCCTACCCCACCCTTTTTGTAGCCCCCCTTCAGATATTACTAAGTCTCTATGAGGTCCCCCCTGAGCCTTCTCTTCTCCAGTCTCTACAAATTCCTAATTCCTTCAGTGTGTCCTCAGAAGGGAGGCGCTCCAGACCTCTCATCAACTTTCAGAGCTATGACAGGCACCACACAGGCAACATACAGCAGACAGGGGCTGCACCACTGAGTTCTGAGCAACTTTCATCTGCACTGGGTCCAGGCCACCAAGTGTTGCCAAGATCAGAACTGCAAGATGGAGTTTGCTTTTACATTTCACAGCAAGTCCATGCAAAGAGCAGAGGATACAATCAACGCTTTCATCGTTGTCTGTGCTGCTAAGGAGATGCAGTGAGTCTCCTAAATTAGTACAAGCTCCTGAATCCTAAAGAAATGTAAAAGGGTCTTGTGAGGGAAGGCAGGAGGCAGATGGTTTCTGCAATGGAAAGCAACGAATTATTTTTGTTAGAGAATTTTAGAGGTACTGGAGGATCATTTCTACTGTCAGCCAAGATACTAGCAGAGATAAATGTTATAAAATAGTAATTTAACACTTATTTCCTCACAGTCAGTCTCACTGTGAAATGTATGTGGGTTTAAATAATAAGCTTAATAACCACAGCTGGATGGATTTCGGTTCTTCTCTAGCTTCTGTCTCCTCTTCCTTTTACCAAGCAATAACCCAAAATGTAAATCACTGACCAAAGCAAAATGGAATGGACTAAAATGCAAGAATCATAAAAACACTTGTTTACAATACATGACTGGATTAATATTAGTAAGAGTTTGAAAGCTCTGGAAGACCATTTGCAGTCTCCACCTTTATGATCAAGTAAATCCTTGCTTTGTGCAGAAAATAATATTCAATAAAGAGTACAATCTATTTCTTGAATTATATAAAAATCACAACACTTATTTTCTGTATTCCTCTGAAATTCAATAAATAGTTCAATAGATCATCTTTATTCCTTTCACCATTCTGGGGAAAAAAATGATTCTTAAGCAAAGAGCTTGCAGGCCAGATTTCAATCTGAACATAATCATTATAGCTGAGTTATAAAACAATAAGAATAAGGGTTTATGATGTGAAAGTTGATGCAGGCTTTACTGCTTTGGCATCACTGGCAATGCAGTATTAAGAATAAACAAATTTAAAAAAAAAACAAGTCCAAAAAAGCACAGACATGCTCTATCCTTTGACTAAATTGTAGAAGCTGGATGCTATCATGACCCTATAGCCTTAAACTGCTCCACCCTTATCTTCTCCAAAAGAAAAATGTTTATAATAATAGGTATATTGACATCTGCTTTTTGGTCAATACCAAGATTTACTGCCTCACTCTTCAGTCAATTGTAACTTCTTTGGGTCAACAAATCTCAATACCAGTCTCAATAGAAGTCAAAACCTGCTTATTACTTACCTCTTCATTTAGACACCTGGCACAAATTCTTATGGACATCCCCCTGACAGGAAGAAACTCATACTTTCTGTTTAGATTCTATACAAAACAGGCTTGTGTGCTTTTTCACACAGTCATTTTTAAATACAAAGGATGATGCTGTATTTTTGGAAACTGTTTTATGTTGATTTCTAGAAAGATGAATTAAAGCTCATAGAATGGTTTGGGTTGGAAGGGGCCATAAAGATCATCTAGTTCCAACCCCCCTGCCATGGACAGTGACACCTCCCACTAAACCAGGTTGCTCATCCAGCAACCTGGCCTTATCCAGCCTGGCCTTAAACACCTCCAGGGATTGAGGAGGCATCTACAACCTCTCTGGCCAATCTCTTCCAGTGTCTCACCACCCTCACAGCAAAGAACTTCTTTCTTATCTCCAGCCAAAAACTCCCCTCTTCCAATCTGCATCCATTCCTCCTAGTCCTGCCATTCTGGACCCTATAGAGAAGTCCTACCCCAGCCCTTCTGTAGCTCCCAATTAGATGACCAAACATTTCTATGAGTCTATAAACATATTTTGTACCTAAGGTGTCAAACATTTTCTAGGAGCAGATATCAAATCAGGATTTTCCATCTTATGTGTAAATAGATTAAATGCCTACATGTTTATTATACCATACAAAAGCCTGCGTAAGAATCTTACCATACAGCTGGAGAACAAGAAATGTATTTCAAAATACGTTCTCACAGCACATGCTTTTGGAAACTGGATTACTTATCTCACGCATGTGTTCAGAGTGGAAACTGAAAAAAAACAGTGGTCTGGAACATTTCAAGGAAATAACAGGCAGCATGAATTGCATTCAAGGTGTCTGAAGAAGATGCAAGAAACATCACTGCTCTGGTCTTTTCCAGTTGCATATGCAATATAACATTAGTTGTGTCAAACGTGGCAGACAACAGATGGAGCAAGGATCTTAACCTTGAATATGATTGTTTTGTTATTTTGTCTCAAAATCTTCATTTCAGAACATGACTAACAGCACTCAGATTATTTCTACTTCTAACAAAGGAAGGATGGAAAGCAAATAATGACCAGGAAAAGTGTAAGTTCAAGAAATAAACAAAATCAATTTTTTTTTTTTTTAGCCTGTTCAACTAATGCATTTAACAGTGTTTAAGGCTTGCTTAAGATTGCACGTTCCCACATATCTGAGGTTACATGAGGCCATGCAATCTGTTCCAACTGCTTTCTTGTGATTGTCAGTTATATCTCAGAATACCAAAAACTTCCATAAGGTAAAAATTCAATTGTGGTTTATGCACAAGAGATCCCATTCTCAACTTACATGTTTGCACATAAGATAAGGGATAAAAGCAGTGTGATGTATGAGAATCATGCCTGGGCTTACTCAAGGAATGTATTTGACTAACAAGGTGAGCCAATTCAGAATTAAATAGTTTTTCTAGCTAAACTAAATCAATATTATTTATAGGGTGTAGTAGTAAGCCTAAAAAAACCCCATTTCTAGCTTTTTAAAAATAGATATAGCTATATTGATTTACAAAATCAGCATTAGGGTGCTCAGATACACAAAACTGTCAAGTAAAAGATCTAGGTTGAGAAACACCAGTCATCTAATCAGTGGAAGAACACACTGAAAGGTCAAGGGAGGTTAAAGGGCTCTGTCTAGTGTCTGATATTCCTGTATGATGACAAGTTATTCTTTATGACCAGCTTTTATGGCTGTCTCTGACACCCTGAGGGAGCTTGTGTACTCTTGGGGCAGAGGGGCTGCAGCAGGGAGGCACCCAGAGCCTCCATCACACCCTGTCCGCTGAGCCCTGTCTAATGCCACTGCCATCATTTACACTCATAGGAAGACAACAGGGAGCTATAGGATCACAGAATCACAGAATATCAGGGAATGGAGGGGACCTCAGATGATCATCCGAATCACAGACATTGCCAGAGCAGGACCCAGAACAGGTCACACAGGAAATCATCCAAGTGATATTTGAATGTCTCCAGAGAAGGAGACCCCACACCCTCTCTGGGCAGCCTGTGCCACTCCTCTCACACCCTGACAAAGATTTTTCTTGCATTTCTGTGGAACCTCCTGCATTCCACCTTGCACCCATTGCCCCTTGTCCTATCATTGGAGGTCACTGAGAAAAGCCTGGCTCCGTCCTCCCGACACTCTCCCTTTCCCTTCACATATTACATAATACACTAATATTTACATAATATTTACATACTACATGTTTACATAATATTCAAGTGGTACATACATATAACTCTACCTTTACATTTGCATAGGATGTTTTGATCCAAGCCACACATGCTATGGAACTAGAAGAGAAAGCAATCCCAGCTGCCTCACCCCATCCCTTCTCTTGTGGATTTCCATGAGGAGGAGTGCAAGTGTGCTGCTGAAGGGCAGATGTGGTGGAATGGCTGCATGTAAGCTCTCCATGCACTCCAAGAGATGAAACAAAGATCCATCTAACAGGGAGAAAATGCTAAAATTAAACTCCAGTAGTTTCCACAGAAGAATCCAGGATTTGGTTTCTGTTCTGGCTAATGGTGAGGATTATATTTACTGAAGCTGAATGTGACACATTTCCTTCATAGGACCTGATAAAAGCAAAACCATCACCAAATTAAAACATTAGTGCATTTTTCCACAATACCAATTGAAGTGGGTGGACTTTGGATACCACAATATGAAGGATGACAGTAATCAATGTGGATGAAGTGCCAGTAGAAACACAGTAAAAATTCCACAAAGAGTAAGGGAAAGTGAAGGAAACAAGAAGAGACAACAAAACATCTCTTGAGGGCAAAGATAATGTTGAAGGATGACCATTAACATACTACTGACACTCCACAGTTATAATGAGGACTGTGCAAATGAAGACATAATCAAGTACAATAATAATAACTGTAGGGTAGTGCCAGCTAGATGGGAAGAAGCAGAGGGCAATGGGAAAATCAGTCTAATAACAGAAATATTCTGCCCTGACTGTGACAAAGGCCTTGGAAAATGCTCAGAGGGAAGAAAACTCCATGGAGATTCATGAAAGCTGATCCTTATTATTTTGCAGAGTTATTTCTACCCCTGCACAAGCCCTGAGGCCCATTCAAATTTCCTGAAGGTCCTAGGAGATGAAACCTAACTTTTATAGTCTTCTGAAGGAGAACATGAGCTACCTACAAGTTTACCTGAGGGGAGGCTTTGCAGCACTGTGACCACACCATGGTCCCGATGCTGACAGTCCACCTTTCCCAAGAATGTCTTGTCCATTTTGAAATATCACATTTCAACACATCAGGTTTTGGTTTCAAAGTGAATTGTGTTCACAGAATATCAGGGATTGGAGAGGACCTCAGAAGATCATCTAGTCCCATTGCCCTGACAGAGCAAGAACACCCAGATCAGGTCACACAGGATGGTATCCAGGTAAGGTTTTAATGTTTCCAGAGAGGAAGACCCCATACCCTCTCTGTGCAGCCTGTGACACTGTTCTGTCACTCTCACCCTGACAAAGTTTTTTCTTATATTTCTGTGGAACCTCCTGTATTCCAGCTTGCACCCCTTGCCCTAAGTCCT
This sequence comes from Turnix velox, assembly GCA_013400935.1. NCBI lineage: Eukaryota > Metazoa > Chordata > Aves > Charadriiformes > Turnicidae > Turnix > Turnix velox. The sequence continues at coordinate 68,694 of VZTY01029639.1, read as the reverse complement.
GTCATTGGAGGTCACTGAGAAGAGCCTGGATCCATCTCCTGACACTCACTCTGTCCATATTTCTGGACAAGAATGAAGTCACCCCTCAGTCTCCTCTTCTCCAAGCTAAAGAGACCCAGCTCCCTCAGCCTTTCCTCAGAAGGGAGATGCTTCAATCTTTTTATCATCTTCTTGTCTCTGTGCTGGGCTCTCTCAAGCAGTTCCCTGTCCTTCCTGAACATACCATTCTGGACCAGTGTCTTTATAGAGGAGAGAGAAGCAGAGTGACAAGGGAGGGAGAAATATGGAAATTTATTCCATGATAACATCTGCACCTCTTATTTTTTGAAGTAGAGATCAGTTAGGCAGGGTACAAAACATTGTCACTACTTGTGAAACCTGAGCTCCTTCATTCACTGATTTTTGTAGCTGCAGAATTTAGAGGATTGATTACAGCTGGTGTTTGACTGGGTTATATTTTAATTGGAAATGTTCAGACTTATTAAAGATTTTCTACCATTAACTTTTCAGATGACAAGAGATGATGAGGCTGATGGAGCTACCAATGTAGCCAACTTTCAAGACAGATTTTGACTGTGAGGGTTGTCATTACAGTAATCTCTCAAGTTCCAGCACGTATTTCACTGGCAGAAAGTAGAAAGCACTCTTGTGTTATGCATTCCCTTCAAGTTTCTCACTTGGAAATAGTTACTATTGTCATCCTTGGCCAGGTTTAAATTGATATTTTTATCACAACATTCCTGGCATGGTACTGCAAGTTACTGGCTCAGTTATCAGTGGAAAAAATTTAAAAGGAGGTTGGCTGATAAAAATTTCATGCCAAAAGCTATTCAGAGACAACAAAATAACCAAAAGCAGCCAAAGCCAGTAAAGATTCTTTTTAAAAAAGTCATATTTTATGAGAAAGGAAGCTTATTCATGTGAGAGAGTCATAAATCACACATCTTAATTTAATATTTGGTAATCAAAAAGCTAATAATTAAAACTGGGAGGGTTAGGTTGGTTGAGTTTCACAGCTGAGCACATTCCCTGTACATGCTCAAACCAACACAAGATTAATTCATAAACTCTTCACATTCTGTATCTCCAAGGTCTATGGTCTCTGTGTGTTGTTTGCATAATGCAGTTTTATACTACTAAAGCACTACCTATAAAGGGATTATTTTCATATGCAGTGCATTAAAGATACAGCACAATTCATAGATATAGTACTGTGTTGGTGCCTGAGAGAGCAGGTAAAGTGTCTCCTCTCCTGATTATCTGTGAATCAAGCACAAAAGTGAGGATGTTTTGGGAGAGAGTGCACCCTTAGTGAAAACAGTTCCCCAATGGTTTTATTAAGGTCTGAAAATTGCATTATTTTCCCATCATATTTGAAATATTGCACTTCTTTAATGCTTGCTCTAACCCACGGCATGCCATCTTCCCTGGGGTGTCTAGACATGGTGTCTTAGATTTATGTGTATGATCTCAGTGTGTTACAACATCACTCCTGACAAATGCATTATTACAATACTTACATATATTCCCAAGTGTCACTGTATTGATTAGAAAATCACCAATCTGCATATGCACACCATCTGTGCTGCAGAGAAGCAAAACAGGCAGGAGAGCATTTGACTTACTCAAAGGGAAATTCAGATACTACTCAAGGAACAAATGGGAACCCTTTTCATGCCTTGTTTTGTAAAATAACAAATCAAAATGAATATTGCTTCTCCAAAACAGTCCATACCTCTGACAATTTAGAATCACAGAGTTGGAAGGGCCCCTCAAAGGTCATTTAGTCCAAAATGAGAAGCCTTTTAAAGAGAAACCTTTTCCTCTATGCAGCAAAGCAAGGAAATTTACCTTTAGCTACAACATGCAAACTACCTGCTCTTTTAGAGATAGCAAATAATATAGAAGGGAAGCATAATGCTGTGAAGAGTTTCCAAAATCTCAGCTCAGGAGCAAGACCAGGGGACTTCTCAGCAGAGGGGGCTGTAGTCAGCAGTGAGTCCTCTCTCAGCTGAATGCTGCAAGAGTGGTTGTAAAAGATGAATGAGGACCTTGCTTACTGGGGTGAAATGCTTTTAAAGGACAAGAATCTGCTTATCTTTGATTGATTGCTCAGTCTGATACTTTCCTTTATAAAGTTTATTGACTACAAGCCCATAAATCAAAGAAAAACAAATCACGGGTTCAATTTCAGGGGCATTGACATCCTGCCATCTTGCAGCAATAGCTTAGAAGTCACAGGGCAGGAAAGAGGAGGGATATGGGGGACTCGTGGAGACAAAAGCATCTATTTAAGGTAAACCATGTCTTCAAATGTTAGTAAATTATTATTAATGTGTGCCCTATAACAATTTGAAGTCACGAGAAAAATGTAAACAACCAAGCCACACAGGTTATTTTTTTTATTAGGTCCTTAAATGCAGCATTTGCAATTAACAAACATAACTTTCCATTGTGTTGTTCTGTCTGTGTGTCTCTCTGGGTCTGTGAGGTTACAGTCACATTCCCACACATCTCTCACCCTCTGAAAGGATACTGCATTTGCAATTTAAACTGTCAAACCAAGAATCGGATTTTTTTTCAGAGATTTGAGGGTTTGGGAAGCTTTAAACCTCCAGGTTGACACACCCTGCACAGTTGCACATAAGGAAAGCACAAGCCATAGATCTTGCTCATATGGGGCACACGGTGCAATATGACAGAATGATAATACAGATCAATTTGTGCTGTTGACCTTGACACACTGTTCTATTGTGTCTTCTTTTAAAGTCAGCACTTGGGTCACTAGAACATCTGGTGTTTAACAAAAAAAATCCCATTCTGAACTGCTAAATGTGTTGAAACAAATGGTACTGCACTATCATTAAACAGTGCAACCTCGCTGCTAGGGGTCTAATTTCAAGGCTACCCTGATTGAACTAGATTATTACTAGTGGGTTTATAATCACATCTTGCCACAGTACACAGAACACCTAATTATCAAAAGTAGCCTTTTAAAAGCTGGGTTGTGTTCCACGTAACTGGGACCATCGCTTCCTTTTCATTTTATCTTTGGAGACATCTGGAAGGGCTCAGCCCTCACACTGCTCAATCTCCTGGCCTCAGCCCAGCAGAGCACTTGAGCACACACATGGATTCATCCACATAAGTAGACTCCTATATTTTATCAGGACATGCCTTTAAGTTACATGCACACTAGATGTATCAACTGGACTGACATAATCAGGTAGAAGCTGCCCAGTGCTACTAATTGCATCCTCTATGTCTTTCACACAGTTATTTTCAGCTTGGCTGAAATCTAACCCAGTGCCCAGAGCTGGGAAAAGCAGCCTTTGAGGAGGAGACTGAAGATCAGTGAGATGATGAGCAGCAAAGACCAGGGAGCTTTGTTTAGTAGGAGTTATCCCATGGTATTTAACACGAAAAAGAACAAGCATAGGGTGATGAGTCTACCCTCAAGGGTATCACATCTTACCATTCCTCTGACACCACTGCTCTCCCCACACCTTTCTCCTTCCACTCTGACAGATAGATATTCTCCATGTGACCAGACAGGCTCCCTGCAGGATCCTAGGGATCTTCACAAAGCTTCAGTGGAGGGACTAACAGTTTCCAGGGGTTCAATGACCTTTTCCTGACCTGCAGCAGATCATAATATCTATTTGCATTTCAGCTTTCCCAATTAGTAGGGAGGCATGCCACCCAAGCTGGGCTCTTCCAACTGTGTTGTGTTTGTGCCGTGAGTCACGGTGGGCTGATTCTCCCCAGCTCCCCAAATCATTTATGCTTCCCAGTCATTTATGCCCCAGCAAAGCAAGCATGAAATGTTACAACTTCACTTTTTAATCTGATTTGCCCTTGCTCTGCAAGCACAAGCAGAAAGGAATTAGCCCTGAGAAATACACCACTGGCTATGTCCTACAATGTATCTGATTTATTGCCCCCTTTTTTTTTATAAGGTGGAAAAACTCTCCACAGTCAAGAGTAGGGAAAATTATTGTAGGCTTCTATGAACTAAAGTCTCAATGCCTGAGCAGAAACTAGTACCTCCAGCTGCTGGGAAACAGGAACATTGCTACGGCAGGAGTACTTACAAGGAGTAAGGGATGGTTATCTTGAGGCAAGAAAAGAAGTGGAAATCACAGAATCACAGAACAATTCGGGTTGAGTTCCAACCCCCCTGCCATGGGCAGGGACACCTCCCACTACACCAGGTTGCTCAGTGCCTCATCCAGTCTGGCCTTAAACACCTCCAGGGACTGAGAGGGCATCCACAACTGGGCAACCTCTTCCAGTGTCTCAACATCCTTCCAGTAAATGGGAAGAGGCTCAAGATTTTTTGGCACAGGAAAGTAACAGTCCTGAAAACAGCCCTGAAGGAGGTGTTGGCTCTCCACACCATGACGTGGAGCAAGGTGAAGTCATTTCCAATTGCTTTAAATGTGATTTCTGCCATCAGGTGCCAGCTGATTGCCATGAGAAGTTTGTATGTACTTACTGAAAAGAAGAAAACAGAGAAGACTGACACTGCTGATTGAGAAACAGCATCCAGCAATCAGCTGCCAAAGACCTAATCTCATTAACTTCTCCTAAGATTTCAGCCATCATTCTGTAGTTGGCAGCTAGTAGAGAACTGAGTACAATGAGACATCTTTTAAACATTTTTCAGATCGTTTTCCTGATCTTTTACACTTCTTTGTTCTGCAGTTTCTTAGAAGTTACAACTGCTGAAGGAAGAAGAGAAAAACTTATTAAAAAACCCCAAACTAACCTGCTCTCCTGTGCAGCTTCCTGCCACTGGGTCAGTGATTAACAAAGACAAGGTCCTACAGCAGGGAAGCTAAATGGAGATCATAATGGACATGAAAGTTAGCAGGGCCAAAATGGTGAGACTATAGGAAAGAGGATGAAATAAGAGCCTAACAAGTGTGTATTTTACTTCCTCACTGCAATAAGGACAGCTGTTAACTGCCATCTATTCTAAAATACATACGTATAGATTATATTGCCTTTAAGATAGGTACTGTTTTGATAGAACTGTTTTGTAACTACACATAAAATTAAAATTATAATATATAATACAATTCTGTAATTCTGCATGGTGATGCAATGAGTCATCTTTGTCTTCCAGACTGAAAATTGATTCTTTGCATGTTTTCCTGGAAAAATCAGGAAAATAGAAAGAGAGAAGGATAGCATTTAAATGGATCAGAACGATGTCATTATACCTAGGTGGAGACATGTACCTCAAAACCCCACAAAACTATGAGCTTGTCACCAGTCCTCATTGCTGGGGTGCCTTGGGAATACCAGTGCTTCCCAGGGTTGCCTCCCAGCAGCAAAATTTCCAGAGGAGACTACAGACAGCCTTCTCCTAAACACACTGACAGAGCCCATCACTAGAGCCAGCAGACACTGAGATTTGAGAGGATTCTCTTGGTCCTGAGGTCTACAAGTGACAGCCTGTGTCTCCCTCGTGAGTAATTTTTGGCTACACACTGCAGTACCAGCTACTTGGGCAACACAAAGAGTGTAAAATTTTACAGTGTGCTCTTTCAGAGTTCTTCTGATTTAGGCCATTCCACTTTGATTTTACACTGGCACTAACTACTCCCTGTTCTTGCAGTCTGCTGGAGAACTTGTTGTTTTCTGCTCCAGCTGCCAATGAGCCCACGTGGCTTCATCACAACCTTTCCTTCATCTTGGGTAAATCCCAGTCAATTGATGACCACATTGACCACTGCATAAATTGCTTAGAAGTAGAGTTCACTTGTAAAAGGTATGTGTGATTGTGAGGCTAGAAAAAAAAAGCAGTTTTCAAATAATCTAGTTTGATTAGGCTAAAAAGGCTCAAAGGTGTGAAAGCAGCAAAACAAAGTCTCGAAACTTCAGTCTACAAGAGAAGAGAGGCAGACTCCTAAGGAGTATGAGGGCACATATCTTTGTCAGAACATACATCTAGTAAAGGTAACATGTAAAATAAGGAAAATGGAGGTCCCTGATTCCAGGATTGCTTGATACCTATGAAAATTGAGAAGAAAATAAAATGAGGATAACTGATGAATAGTAATTAGTTAGTCACTGTAAGTGATAGACTGAAGGATCTCTGTAGAGGTCAGTAGTCTCAATAACTTTAACCAAATGTAGTATACCAACAACTTCTTTTACTTTATTTCTTTTGTTGCCAACATTTCAGTGCCACATAGATTATTCTCCTGAATCCTACTTACACTTTTCTAGGGAAAGGGACCTCAGAGCTTTTATGAGATACCACTGAGGACATAATCTCTTGTCTAAATACCTCTTAGAATAGGAAAAATCAGAACTTAGATGCATCAATGTGGCATTAACTTCCTTCCTACAGCTTGTTAATGGAAGTGAATTCAATGAGCAGCACAACCTAGAAAGGAGAAACTTGCCCCAGTGTTTTGCGCTGCTGGGCAATGCAAACCTCAAAATAAAGCCAGAGGTTGGTCACAAAGAGCTATTAGCCATGACAATCCCTGGTTCAGCAGAGAAGACAGGGAAGAGATAATGCAAGTCTGAGTAAACAAGGCAAAATGACAAAGGAAAAAACAGATAAAAATATAAACTTTCGACAAACATTAACATGAGAATTTTAATGAAACTTCCCAGGACCCTACAGCCATGTTGTTCTTCAAAAGGTGAAGGGCACTCTGCAATGGGCTCAGTGATTAAATTCTTAAATATTCGGGTGAAAATCTGGTTTGTAATAGCAAAAAAGCACACAAAAAATACTGAAATAACAGCAAAAAAACTACTACACTGCAACACAATAATTATATTGCTAAATAGTAAGATCTTGAAAAACTGCTAAACTGTAAGATCTTGAAAATAATATTTTAACTTTGATCCCATGGCTACATGTTTTTAGACTTGAAGAGAAAATAAAGAACCTCATTTGTTATTTTGCTCTGATAATGAGAGTTATAAAAATAAATGAACTGTCACCATTCTGAATTAGTATCACAGAATTGCAGAGGCTCAAACAACAGGCCTCGGCCATGGGCAAAGAAACAAAACACAAAGCTTATGCTTTGAGCTGGGAATGAAGAGATACATCACTACTGCAGGAAAAATGCTTACATGAAATTACATTTGTGTTTATTAAGTCTGTGTGCTTTTAAAATCTACATTTTGTTTTTGTTCTACATCCAGAAGCATCCTTTGATGTTAAAGCACATCACACTAGCTACAAAAGCTGATGCCCAAGTTAAAAATGTGCAGCTTTTAGTTCCTGCTTTCTATTTTTTTTACCTCTCTCTGAAAGTCTAAATGATAACACATTTCAAGTAGCTACTCCTTCCCTGGAGTTGAACAAAACTGAAAAGATCAAAGTTAGTTCAATCTTGCTCAAAGGTGAAGAGGTGAAATCTTATGTCTGCTGGAGGATCAGAGCAAACAGGAATGTACAATGCTTAGTGTGCTACACCTGAAGCCCACTTTCATCAAGGTACTTCATTTTCATCTGAATTCAGAATGTATCTCATTTTATGGTAAAATAAGGAACAATGCAGGAGTAGTCCAGTTGCAATGAAAAGAAGCCCTCACCCAGCTCTGAAGAGTAAACATCAGTAAAAGGTGAAAATGGTCAATTTTGGGGATTTTTGAGTGGCTAAATTCACCACATTAATTTGTATATTCCTTCTTTTAGTAGTATGTATGTAATTGAGTAAGATGAAGCCATTACACCCGCGATGTTTCAAGTATCATAATGCTGCTGATAGCTGAAGAGTTTCTTGAAAAAAAATCCCACCATGTTTTGAAGGGGGCTGCAGAGAGGGTCATCTAAAAAGGGCATGGTATTTTTCCATAAAATCTTCATGTGACTGATGTGCCCTGACATAATGTATCACAATGAAATGCAGCTGCCAAAAAAGAATTTCAAATTATGCCCTTTTTTCTGGAGAAAGGAGGGAAAAAAAAAAAGTGATGAGAAAATAGGTACCATTTCAGCAAAAGCTTTTAAAGCTTTTTAAAGCAACCAGTAAAGAGGTTCTCTAGGTAAAGGCTTCTTTACTCAATTTTATCTAAGTACCTAGAAGCTAAATGGGGGGAAAAGGCTATGGAAAATAATGCTCCAGTAAGAACTGGAGACATCCTGAACACAAGACACCATGACACAGGAAGACAAGAGGGTTTTAATGTCCTTATCCTGCCACAGCATTTTCAGTCACGTGGGAATTTAAAAATCATTTGGTATTGTGTGAGATTTCACTAATGATGCTGAACTAAGAATGTTTCAGCATAAGCCTGAGCTTAAACAGGGCAAAGTAATTCCAAATATGTAAACATCCAGAAGCTGAATAGAGATCCACATTTCAGTAGCCCTTTTTTGAGTTTCTTTTGCATATTTCCCCATCCTATTTCCGTTGCTATAGTGGTCTCAAATTCCAACCTGTAGTTCGCTTCCAGAAAACAGTATCATTGTATACAATGTCTATTATGTGTCAAACCTTGATCTGAAAATCTGGTCTGCTACTTTTAGGTACAGCCCTTTTAGAAGCAGTCCCACAGCCCAATTCTCAAGGATTCCAGCAGTACATCCATACACAAATTCCCACTTTTTTTTTGTTTTCTTTCAAAATTCAACCTTGAATTAAAATCTCCATTTAAAAAGTGTTAAGTCTTCCACAAGAAGTTCCAAAAAACCCACTGCTAGAAACAGAGTGTGGAGAGGGTGGGGTCTGCAAGCTGGATGTGAACTAGTGTTCAGGGTCAGGGTTGAGACAAAGGTGACAAGACACCAGAAGAAGAGAGATCCAAAGATTAAGAAAGCACATGCAGAACAGGTTGGCCAGAGAGGCTGTGGATGTCCCCTCAATCCCTGGAGGTGTTTAAGGCCAGGCTGGATGAGGCATTGAGCAACCTGTTCTGGTGGGGGGTGTCCCTGCCATGGCAGGGGGGTTGGAACTAGATGATCTTTAAGGTCCCTTCCAATCCGAATCATTCTATGATTCTATAAAGTGGCTATGTCCAGTAAAATACACATGCACCATTAGACTGGATGCAAATGAGTCTTTCACCAAACTACAGTATGTCAGAAATCCTGTTGTTGAAAACTTCAGTGCATTCTGTGGTGTTGTCCATTGGCACACATCAATTCTAGCTCTGCTCTTGGCTACATAAACATCCACCTCCATCTGTCACAAAATGTGAAACAAAACGCTCTTGAGCTGGTCCCAGAGAGGGTGAAGCAATTTGTTGATTCATGTGTGTTTGCAACAGGCCTTGGACTAGAGAAATGAAGCTCCTATGGTTTCCTCTTCCTCTGCAATTCAGGTCTGCATTTTTCCCTTTGGGGTACAGAAAGAACTGATCTATCATTCTCCATCCAAGGCCAGACTCCTGTGATACATCTCAGCAGAGAGCCATGAAAGTATTGCAAGTAGACTGAACCTCCCAATGAAAGTGAAACTCTATGACTTTCATAAGACATGTTCCATCAACACAATCTATCTGAGCCTCAGTCAGGCCATGCAGCAAAGGGGCTGCCTTGCAAGCCAAGACTGTGCCAACAGTGTGGCTTCATGCTGGAGTTCTTTCTTGCATTTTGGTGGCCTGTGTACAGTCACATTTGCTGCTTTGAAAGGGGTGACCTCCTGGGATTTCAGGCTTCTTCCAAAGTGCTCTGAGAACTGTGATACCAGGAAAGAATCATAGAATGGTTTGGGTTGGAAGGGACCATAAACATCATCTAGTTCTAACCCCCTTCCATGGGCAGGGACACCTCCCACTAGACCAGGTTGCTTAATGCCTCACCCAGCCTGGCCTTACACACTTCCGGGAAGGAGACATCCACAACCTCTCTGGGACTCAGTAGTCCAGTGACTATTAAGCAGTTATTCTTCACTGCAGAGCTGGACAAGGAGGGGATTTCCCCAGCCATTTGCACATGCCAGGACTAAGGGTTTCCAAAATTCATACTCCTTTGACATACATATTCTCAGAAATTATCTCAGAAATCACTATCTTATTTATGAATATTCATGAGTCCAACCTCTCAGATCTTCTCTCCTGGCAGAGAAAGCAGCCATGTCCTGCTGCAAACAGGCTTCAGGGTCTGCTTTCTCCTTTATCTATGGGGCTGCTGTCTCTTTGTTCCTCAAAAATAAGACTCAAGGACCTAACTAAGCAGTATTTATATAGCAGTTTCATTCCTTAACTCATGCCTAAGAACATCTGCCCTTCCTTCTGTGCCTAACTTTTCTAATTGTTCCCCCATGCAGTTTCAATTCCCTGTTTCATCTGTCATGGGATATTTCTTTAACCAAAAGCCTCTGCAGTGTCCAGATGCTCCTAGCAAAACTCCTAAACTCCTTTACATACGGATGTTCCACCTAAACCAGGTGCTTTGTAAGCACAAAGATGGCTTTTAGTGACTGAAGACAACAGCAACAGCTCGGTGCTTTGAAGCACAGCTTCTTGATCCTACTCCTGACAAAGCTTTGCAAGAGGTCAGATGTACCGTGCTGTTATTGTTCCTCTCTGTAATTGTATTTGTTATGGACTATAAAGCCTGATGACCCCATGAAGGGCTGTGGCCATGAATCCCAACTGACTGAGCAGGGTTGTTTTATGGTGGAAAAGGAATTCAGTAAGTAGAATGATTTCAGTTCCACTGAATTGCCTCCTGGGAACCTGCAGAAGACAAATGATGGCAGGACTAGGAGTAATGGTTGCAAATTGGAAAAAGGGAGATTTAGGCTGCAGAGAAGAAAGAAGTTCTTTCCTGAGAGGGTGGTGAGATGCCCCCTCAATCCCTGGAGGTGTTTAAGGCTGGATGAGGCTTTGAGCAACCTGGTCTAGTGGGAGGTCCCTAGATATGGCAGAGGGGTTTGAACTAGATGATCTTTAAGGCCCTTTCCAACCCAAACCATTCTATGACTGTGGCACCATCATAAATTCAGACATACACAATGCTTAGAGAACTTTGCAACACAGCTTTAATTCCCTGCGAAACATCTAATAAATATGGTGATCATATTTGCTATTTGGCGGAAATATTAATTAACCAGGAAAAGTTAATAAAAATATATTCCCCAGAATTATGCAACAGAAATTTATTTTTTCTTATTCATGGTTATACAATTGAAAAATGCCATGGGTTCTTTATCTTTAATACCTAAGGGATTTATAAGCATATTGCATCCATAAAACTTGGTTCATCAGTACAGTACACAGCTCAGATATGCATATTTAATTACTCTGAAAGTAATTTACTTGTACAGATGGCGGTATTAGAAGGTCTTACTTCAATTTAAATTACTTCTGTTTTAAAAACAATGTTATTTTGCTATGAATCCTGAGCGAAGGATTCACTCTTATTACAGATGAATTAATTACTTGACAATTGTAATTAATCTGTAACTAATCTACAACTTCTTCAATAAACATTTTGTTTCAAATTTCATGAAGCTGAGCATCCTATTCCCAGGAGGTTGGTTCTAGCAGCATTTCACTCCCAAAACTGCTCACTGTGAGGGACCCCATCATGGTTGTAGGATAAGTGAATAAAAAGCCATGGGATATGGTGCTGAACACCTGTGAGACTCCCCAAGGCAAAGATATGTTGCCAAATTGCTTGCATCTTGCTGTAGATTAAGTATGGATTAAAGCAAAAGGCTGCATTTCATGAAAATACCTGCCAGCCATATGATTTCAGGCACTAGATGTGCATGCATGTGGGGAATTTGGGACAAGAATTAATGGAAAAGAATTCAAAGGTGGTGTTTAAAGCCAGGCTGAATGAGGCATTGAGCAATCTGTCCCTGCCCATTGCAGGGCGGTTGGAAGGATCTTTAAGGTCCCTTCCAACCCAAACCTTTCTATGATTCTATGACACCCTTTCTGGGCAGACATGACTGCTTCTTCAAGTTAGATTGTTTTCTTGCACTGCTCCACAAAATGTCCACACGTGTTTGTTAGACTTCCTTCAGTGAACATCAGTCTTTGTTAAAGCTCTGGCTATCTCCAAAGTGGCTGCTATGGTTGCTATGGTAAGCACTCATGTTTTATTGAAGACCAAACGACCACAACCCCAACAAAGGACTTCAGGGTGGCCCTAAAAATGTGTTCTGTCTTCCCCTTCCTCCACCTCTCTCTCCAGGACAAAGTGAATTTTGGACATTTGATCTGATTCTGGGTACTTAACCTGCAATAAGGGGTTCTGTCCCTTCTACTTACATAATCTTATGGCTCAATTTAATGCAAAAAGCAAGCCTCTATGGACCTGATTTAGGGAGCTGGAAAGCCCCTGAAACTCCCAGAGAGTTCTGGAAGAGCTGGAGACGTTGGAGGAGCTGAATCTCTGAACTNACAGGCTGCTTGCATCAGCAGCCAAAAAAATCACATACCTTTGTCAAATTACAAGTGGGAGGAAAAAGAAACAGTTTTACAACAATGTCTGGACCAGTGATGCCACGTATGAAGGTCTGTACAGCCCAACCTGGACTGCACAGCCTGTAGTGTACGCATTTCACCCAGGCAATGTGAGTGATGGAGCAGAGAAAAGGGGCAGGACATGTCATCCCATTAGGGAATCTGCTCCTGCCATAGCAATGGAGCTGTGATGCTTTGGCTGTGTCTGGCATATTCAACTTTGGGGCTGCTCTTTTTAATCATCCTAATTTAGAGAGATCTTTGCCTCCTTCGGCTTTCTTGCATTGCACTTAAAGACAATTTCCAAGAGCATCTTTCCCAGGAAATTTGAGCACATTCACTTCCAGTGTGCTTAAAAAGGATCAGACTGCTTCTTTACAATTTTGAATTTTTTTTTTCAAAGTAACTACCAAGTATTCAATTTATCATACCTCCTACTTCAGCCTCTTGGCCATCCAATCTGCCCAAGACACCTTCACATGGGCTGGAGAGTACCACTGGTGGTGGGGAAGGACTTGGAGAGAACAAGTGTGGCAGGAGTTTTCTGCTGTGGCAGAAGGGGTGGAGAGGCAGAGGGATGTGATAACAGCCCTGCAGGAGAACAGATATGAGAGAAGTAGAGTCAGGAATCTGGAGAAGAGAGGGAGTAAGTACATGTAAACTGTGGATTGGCTCTCAATTTCAAAATATCCCTTGTAAATGTGCCACTTCAAAATTCAAGGCTACAGTTTATTATTTTGCAGAACTTCTTGTGTTTTTCCCAGAACACAAGAAGCATCTTAAACAGCTGTCCATTATATTCATTCAAATTTGTAGAATCATAGAATGGTTTGGGTTGGAAGGGACCATAAAGATCAACTAGTTCCAACCCCCCTGCCATGGCAGGGACACCCCCACCATAACAGGTTGCTCAATGCCTCATCCAACCTGACCTTAAACAC